>CATKHJ010304681.1:0-37541 GCA_949750685.1 Vernicia montana
CCAAATGAAAAGACATCAATAATGTTCTAAATACATTCAAAAAAAAAAAAAAAACTCTTATATAAATAATGTAAATAATAATATACCAATAATTTACACTAACAAAATATAAAAAATATATGAAAAATATAAAATAATAGTTTTTTTGAATAATATTTTCATAATTTATATTAAAATAATTAAAATAATAATAATAATAATTGTTTTGTACTGATATGTCATGTTCGTAACGCTAAATAACGGTCGTATCAGTGTGTATTGGGTGATTCAATACCGATTCAGAACTAATTTCCATTAACATATGTATAACACTCAAATAACGTATTGGACCCCTCAAAAATCTAGATGAAACGACAAATATGTAACGTATCGGCCGTTATTTAAAATTCTTATTCTTGTTGCCCTTGTCCTTTTTATAAATAATACTTATTATATGTCCTTTTTAATGATATTTTTCAAAATCAAAAGAATTTTTCAGAATTTTGATTAACAATTTACCGATTTCAAAAGAAATTAATGATGCTTTAATTATAAAATTGAAACGAAGAATTGAAAGGAGTTCGAACTAAAAACTTGAATTAAAAGCTTGAAAAATATAAACTTGAATTAAAAGCTTGAAGAATATAAGCTTGAATTAACAATTCTACCATTTATGCTTTTCTATCAACATAGGAGGAATATTTCAATTCATAAGACGATCACTTTAACGGATATTAAAAGGAAATTACAAGTTGATTTTGATAATTTACAAGTTGATTTTGATATAGCTCTCTATGCCCTCAATTTCTCGCATCCTATGTGCTTGTCATCAACCCCTAAGCCATATCCAGATTTAGTTTTTTTTTTTTTTTTTTTTTTTTCCCTTTTTTAACATAATTTTTATTTTTATAAATTTTTTAATAATTGATCTTTAATTTTTTTAATGTATTAAGATTGAGGAAATGAAGTTCAAAAAAAATCAAAGAAAGTATTTTTTTAATCTTTGGTAACAACCATGTCAGCATGTTTACAGGTTATACAGGATCAATTTTACTAATTTTCAGTCATATGGGGTGATTGATTTATTTAACATAGTTTATATGTCAATTTGAAGCATTTTAAAATTCATGGGTAAATTGAAAATTAGATTGTCATTAAGTTTTTTTTTTAACAGTTCATTATTTTCTTTTCTTCATACAAGCTTATTAAAAATAACTTCAAAATAATAGGATTCACAATTAGTCTGATTAATATATTTAGTAGGTAAAAAATGACCTGCTGATGACCTATAAAAGCAGGTCATCGGGTGTATTGTAAAATGACCCTTATTTATATTTTGAAAAAAAAAAATACATGAAATATATATTTTAAAAATAAAAAAATTTAAGAAGTTTTTGGGGCTATTGTGTATATATTCTTAAATTTTTATATCGGAAAATTATGAATACAAAATATAATTTTGAAAAGTTTGGGAGGGTCATGATTCTCCAACTCATATAATAGTTTCACCCCTACCTTCCTTTGATAAGTTAATATTAATAAGTCGGGGCTAAGTTACATTCATTGAATGGTAGGCAACTACCTCCTCTCATTTTCTTTTAGTAAAAAAAAAAATTAAATATATTATTTTGAATAGAAAAAATTATATATTTGACTCTTCTATTAATAATATATATATATTTTCATTCATTTTAATCAACTGAAATGTTAACTCAACAAATTTCAATCTTAGTTTACCAAAAATCTTATTGGAGACTAACATTGCAAGTAATTACAAAATTTAGAATTTAACTATTATAATTTGATATCTCTCGTCATAAGAGTTTGAATGCTAGGAGTAGTGAGTTTGTGGGCTAAGTTCGTTTTCTTGTTAGTTTCACTCGTTGGATTGTCTTATTAATCTCTATTATGCAAAATGGAACACCAATTAGCTTCAATGTCGTTGATGGAAGAGGAGGAGGAGGATATGGTTATGAAAACTTCTATTGTTAAGGAGAGTGATAAGGAGGAGTACGACGACCTTTGCTTGATTGGGAAGTTCCTGACTGACTGAAATGTCAATTTCATGGCCATGAAACACATAATGTTCATGTTGTGGAGGCCTATGATGGGTATTTGTATTAAAGACATTTCAACCCAGCTTCAAGACGACCCAACTCAGCGATTCGTGTTTCAGTTCTTTCACCTAGTGGATCTAAAACGGGTAATTGAAGGTGGACCTTGGACTTTTGATAACTATACTCCGTTGTTGCATCATCTACAACCGAATGAGGTCCCAGCAATGGTACCCCTCAATTAGGCCCTGTTTTGGGTTCAAGTTTATGACCTGCCAATAGGGTGTTTGTCACAAACCATTAGAGAGCAATTAGGTAGCTTCCTGGGTGAGTTTATGGAGTATGATGCTAAGAATAATAGGGGTATTTGGAAAAACTATATGAGAATTCGTGTCCCAATTGATGTGACAAAGCCACTTAAGAGGTGGAAGAAGATTTGAAAATAGCGTGGTGACTAGAGTCTAATCCGATTCCAATACGAGAGGCTTGGCTCCTTTTGCTTCATATGTGGTTTGCTTAACCACACTGATCGTTATTGCAAACAAATCCTGACCACTCCAGAAGCTGAGCTGAAGAAGGAATGGGATTCGTGGCTCAGAGCTTCAGCGAAACAGAGGGCAAACCTGGGTGGTGAATGGTGGTTAAGGGATTCTGGCCCTGAATCAAATGTTGATCAGTACGTTCATGCACCACATGCTAGTAACGAACCCATGCATTATGGGATAAATCGTGTAACTCCCACTCTTAGTGTAGTTAATGTCAGAATAAGGATGTGGCACATAACCGTTCATGTGGGAATAAAGGGGTTGTGGTCCACCATGATGTGGGTAGCAGTGGTGTTGACAAAAGTGGGCTGGATAGGGAATGTGAGGATGTTGGGAAAGCCTTATTGGAAGATAGAAAGAGGAGGCGGGCTAAGCCCAAGGATACCAACTTGAGTCTCACTCCTATGGAAACTGAGTCACATGTTGAGTTAAACCTATTTGTTGTAAGCAGTGAGCATGATGTGAGAACCCAAATCAATACTAGTAACCTAACGGCTGAACCTGTTAAGCAGGTCAGCCGAGAGCCATGATAGGCCTCAGCTGGAGCTATCCTGGGCTTGGAAACCCACGGACAGTTATGGCTCTTTGTGAGTTGGTGAAATCAAGTAGGCCAAGTTTTATTTTTTTGATGGAAACGTTTGTACATGAAGACAAAATAATATAAGTCAAAAATAAGTTAGGTTTTACTGGGTGTTTTTATGTGGATTGTGAAGGAAAGGGTGGTGGTTTAACCTTTCTATGGAATGGGGACATTCATCATCGTTTACTGAGATTTTCCTCTAACTTCATTGATATGAAAATCTCATCTAAAACATAGGGTATTTGGCGGTGTACGGGCTTCTATGGCTACCCTGAAAGAAATAGAATGAGGGAGTCTTGGGATCTCCTTCGCCATTTACATAGGTTGTCACTATTGCCTTGGTGTATTTTGGGTGACTTTAATGATATTCTTCAGGAGGATGATAAGCAAGGAGGAACTCTCCAGACTGGCTCTTTCATGGTTTTAGACATGCAATTTCAGATTGTGCACTTCATGAGTTGCCATTAAAAGGTTATGGGTATATATGGGAATGGGGTCGTGGGATAAAGGGGTTTGTGGAAGAGAGATTAGACAGGGCTATAGTGTCGAGCTTATGGATTGCTTTATTCCTACTTGCAAGGCTGCAAAATTTGATATCCTATGCCTCTGACCACAATCCAATTGAGCTCCAAACAATTTCACGAAGTATGGGTAGGCGTAGTAAACGCTTTTGATTCGAGAATTCATGGCTTCTTAAGCTTGGGTTGAGGGATATTGTCCAAGATAATTGGCAGAGATCTCAATCATTGTTGTTAATATGCAAATTCTCATATTGTTCCAAGGCAATGGCTCAATGGAGTAAGCAAATCTATTGTCAATTCAAGTGGGATATTCAAAATTGTAAAAATCATATTGCCCAGCTCTTGCAATCTTAATTGGGTTCATAAAATCAAGTGCTTATACTTCGAAACAAATTATCATATTTACTTCTCCAAGAGGAGTTATTTTGGCAACAACATGCTAAAAGTTTCTGGTTGAAAGGAAGGGATCTTAATACCAAATTCTTCCACATGATGGCTTCATCACGAAAAAGGGGAAATAAAATTCATAAATTACAGACTGAGAGTGGTTCATAGGCGGAAGAGCAGGAGGGGATTAGCAATTTGGCAGTCTCCTATTTCTCGGACTTGTTCTCAGACTCTATAAGTGATGAAGTAGCTAACCTGAGTTATATTGTCCCTTGTGTATCCCATGATGATAATTCCATATTACCTGCCCCTTTCACCATTAAAGAGTTTCGCAGGGTTGTATTTCAAATACACCCAGACAAAGCGTCTGGTTTGAATGGGCTTAACCTTGCATTTTTTCAAAAATTTTAGGCAGTCATACGGATGGATATTATTTCTACTTGTGTGGAATGGTTGCAGCGAGGAGAGCTACCTATTGAGTTACACAAAACACTTGTTGTTCTCATTCCTAAGTGCGAGGTTCCTTCATCCATGAAAGATCTCCACCCTATTTCCCTGTGTCAAGTTTTATATAAGATCTTTGCCAAAGTGTTAGCAAACAGGTTGAAAGACTTGCTGCCAAGTGTGATTTCTCAAGCCCAATTAGCTTTGTTTTAAAGAGATATATTGTTGACAATGTCATTGTGGCATTTGAGATCATTCACTGTATAAAAAGCAAGACTAAGGGCAAGAAGGGTTTTGTGGCTTTGAAGATCGATGTTAGCAAAGCCTGTGATTGCATAAGCTGGTCCTATTTGCAAGCGATAATGGCATAGTTGGGCTTTAATCAGAGATGGATATCATGGATCATGATTTGTGTAAAATCATTTCAATATTCGGTGGCTATAAATGGTGTGGAAACCGGTTCAATCATTCCTAGTTGAGGCTTAAGGCAAGGGGACAAAGTCATCCTATGTGTGGAAGGGCTTTCTGCCCTCTTGAAACAAGCAGAGATTAATAGGGAGCTCATTGGTTATAAGGTTAGCAAGCAAGCACCGAGTGTCAGTCATTTGCTCTTTGCGAATGATAACTTCTTCTTCTTCAAAGCTGATCGAACTGAATGTGCTAATCTGCAACAAATTTTCTTGAGGTATGAAAATGATTCACGGCAGTCTATTAACTTCCAAAAATATGGAATTTTTTTCAGTGCTAATGTATCTTAAGACCTACAGCATGATATATCCAACAAAGTTGAATGTGTTCAATCCACTTAACACCAACAAGTATTTAAGCCTCCCCTCTCTAATTGGAAGGCATAAATGGTCTATGTTTTCTTACCTCAAAGATTGAATGTGGCAGAGACTTCATGGTTGGCGAAGTAAATGTCTATCACAAGTTGGGAAGGAAGTCTTGCTCAAATCAGTGGCTCAAGCCATCCCAAGCTATTGTATGAGCACCTTTTTGCTACTTATGTCCCTGTGTGAAGAATTACAACGTATGATGAATAGATTTTGGTGGGCTTCAAAGCTTAATGGGGGAGCTCATTTAAATTAGGTAAAATGGAGTACACTGTGTCAGTGGAAGGAAAAAGGAGGACTTAGTTTTAAGGACCTCAGGATTTTTCAATCTAGCACTTTTAGGGAAACAAGCATGGAATTTGTTACAAAAATCGGATGCCCTTGCGAGTATGGTTCTCAAAGCAAAATACTTTCCACAAGGGGATATTTTCTCAGCTAAATTGGGTGCAAACCCAAGCTTTGTTTGGAGAGGCATTTGTGAATCAAAATTGGTGCTTGATTCTAGTTGCAGATGGCGGATTGGAGATGGTACTACTATCAATGTGTGGATTGATGCGTGGATTAAGGATGTTGCAGGTTTCTGCATCTCTTCTCCAGTGGTGCCTAGCTTTGAATCCTTGAGAGTTTGTGATCTTTGGCATCCTAGAACAACAAATTGGAATGAGGACCTAATTTATGGTATGTTCTCTCTGCTGATGCATCAATGGTACTTAACCAAGTTATAGGGAAAGGTCTTGGAAAGGATACTATGATATGGCATCATGAGAAAAAAAGGGATATACTCAGTGTGCTCAGGCTACAGAGCTCTCATGGACTCCATGGAAGATCTGATCAAAATGCACAGCCATTACAGTGGGCTCGCTTATGGCATATCAGGGTTCCACCAAAGGTTAAAGTGTTCTTATGGCGGGTTTGTAATGATTTAATTCCTACACGTGATCAATTATTGCTTAAAGGTGTACCTGTGGAAAATATTTGTGCTTTGTATGGTGCTTATAGTGAATACTTGTTTCACTTATTTTTGGATTGCCCATTTGCAGGACAATGTCGGGTTGCTATTGATTTTGTGCCCACAAACTCGCATGCTTCAGATTTTACTTACTGTTTTTTTGGTATTTTAAATAGCAACACATGTGAGGATGTTATCAAAGTCAGCATGATCTTGTGGGGGATATGGCGTCAAAGGAACAACTGGCTATGGAGGAAACAATTTGTCTCTCCTACTGAAATAGTACAGACGTGCATGGCATTTCATGAGGATTGGGTTGGTATGCAGGTGTGAGTGGAGAGTGTAAACTTAGTTTAGCCTGTATCAATTGAGCCCCTGTGCAAGTGGTCACCACCTCCGTCTGGTTCTCTCAAGTGCAACTGTGACGCAGTTATATTCAAAAAGGAAAGATTGGTGGGTTTTAGCATAGTTATTTGAGATCACCATGGTAATGTTGTTGGTTGCTTGTCTAAAACTATTGTGGGTTCTGTTTCTGTGAAGGAGGCAGAGGCCTTATGCTTGAAAGAAGCTCTGTCGTGGGTTAAACAAAGGAAGCTCACACAGGTCATTTTCGAACTCGATGCCAAGGTAGTAGTGGAGGCTTTCCATAGCTCTCACTTAGACCTCTCAAATTTGGTTCCATTATCTCAAGTTGTCAAGAGATTGCAGGTCTTCTCCCTCAGTCTATTGTATCTTTTATTAAGCGACACTCTAACGAGGTAGCCCATGCTCTAACTAGGAAATCTTGTTGTTTTGCTAGTCCTATGATTTGGGTAGAGTCACCCTTGTTTCTTAGAACTCTACTCAACACTGATGTAATTACTTATTGTTAATGCAATGTTATTTTCCTTTCAAAAAAAAAACCTATTATAATTTTATCACTAAAATTTTAAAATGTAATATATTTTAATTTTTGGAGTTATTATATTATAAAACATATTACTTCTTTTAAAATTTGTCAAGGAGAAGACAAAGCAGGGATTGTATAGAAAAATTACATTATCTATAGGCCTTGGAGCCATTTCTTTGAGCTTCAACCCCACTGTTAAAATCCACTTATTGGGTATGTTTGAACTGAACTCTAGGTTCATTACTATTCTCTCTAATTGGGCTTTTCTAAGTATTATTTTTTATCTGTACTGGCTTGGACTTAGTATCCTTTTATTGAAAAATTATTTAATTTGGCAAAAAAATAAATTATGTACTTTCCATTGAAATTAGAGCAAATACTCCCCCCTCAAATAAAAAAAAAATTAGTGTAAATACTGGAAGTGTTGATTTTAAAATAAACATGGAGAATCTAGGCTTTGAAATGAAGCCATAATTGCATCGCATGTGCTATGATGCACATGTTGGAGGGTCCTTTGGCAAATGTTGGAAATAACCAAGTTTACCTCCCTTTAACAAGACTAGGTCGACAGGCCCGGTTGAAAATTAGTCCCCAATTTAAACTGATACTTATCAACAAATAAATAAATAAATAATCAAATTTGAAACCAATTCAATCGAGGTTCAATAAAAGGTAGACATCGGAGTTGATTGGAATAATATATTATTAAATCAAAATATAAATATTTAATAATAAAAATAGATTATTCTATCATCACAAATATCAATTCTAAAACATATCATCAGGTACTTTGGAATTTTGAGAAGAATGGTGAATAAAACTCTAAAATAAAAGTTTCGTGCTCAATTAATTAAAAAAAAATAATAATAAAAGAAATGCTTAATTGCACATTAACAAATAGAACGAATACATTATGGAAACCACTACAAATCACTTTATGGCAGTTCAAATTATTGAGAGTTCACAACTCAATCTTTCACAAAGATACTTCTATGCATATTTTATGTTTACCCCACTCCAACCTCCACATAAGTGAGAACAGAAGGCTCGCTCGAAAATACCCCTGACCGATTTAATAAAAAGAATAGAGAGCCTATGGATTGTCTAAGTTTATGGGGGCACAGAGACGAATTTAAAAAAGAACTTGCATAAAATAGTATATAATTGTATAGTTAGGCTAAAAGAAAAAGAGATTGATATTCATAGTAAACTAAAACTATTGACATCTTAACACTAATACATAGTCCTTGGCGCCAACACTTGGTCCTTGGTACATTTCCGTATTAAACAACACAATGCAATAGGCACCATAGATCAATACAACACCATGTCATAGAAATACTAAGGTAACCATACAAGGCACCTTAGAGAAGAAAGGAAGTAAAAAAAAAAAAAAAAAGACTATCTAGAACAAGATATAATACATTACTACCACTTTTCATACTCCCCCAACCAAGTGTTTAGAGCTAATCAAAATCATCAGAAATTTCAATATTTTTTTGCCTTTTGTAGTGTCTAACTTTTGCTGTTGTCTCTTAGGTATGCTTGACTATTATTTGGTGTAGAATAATTATTTTCTTCAATTTCAGTTTCAAACAAATCCACCAGGGTAGATAGCGGATCATCAGCTATTAAAATAATGCTTTTGAAAATTGAAGGGTCAAGTAGAGTTGGCAAACGGCCAAACATTTTTCGCACCTCACTGCGCAGCATGTTGAACAAGTATGTTCTATCCTCGTACAACTTTTTGTATGCATCTGATGAAGGCATCATCTTCCCATCATCCCCATCTACAAAGCAACAAAACATACATTTTAGAGTTACTGAAACAACCTCTCATTCCTTTTAGAGGCGACTTGATCACTATAGAGGCAATTAGTCTCTCAATATGCATAATTTTCACTGCTTATTCCTACTTATGCATATCAATTGTCAAACAAAAAGTAATAATAAAAGAGAAATGTGATATTTTTAAGATTTAATGTCTCTTTCTTAGATTTTGCACTTACTCAGATTTATTCTTCTTGCATTGTCAATATGATTTCTGCAATCTTTGCTTACAAATGTCGTATTCTCATGACCTCCACCTTCATGAACCATGGCACGAACACTCTTACATGGTTGAATACTAGCAATATCATTTATCTCAAGGTTCCTCTTTCTATGCTGAGCAATCACTCTATGGTGCCTTAAGAGCTGTGACGAATAGGGGATAAGCTCATGGGTATGCTGTAAAACTACTTTATTTACTTTCCATTGTCCATTTTGGCCTATTGATGCGCAAACCCTGGCTGAGCATCCGTTTCTTTTAGTTGGCCTATTGATACGCTTTTGGTGATTCTTTCCATTATTACTTGCCTTCCCTGCTCGATCACAAGAAAAAGTTTGGTATTTAAGTTCTCCATTAAGTCCTTTGCCACATGATTGTTTAATCACGCCAAATCCTTCCTTCTCTGCAAATCTCCAGTAAAATTCATATAGCTCTTCTAGACTTCCAAATGTCATGCCCACTTTAGGTATATCACCTTTGCTTCCCGTATCTTCGACATGTTGTAATTCCTTTGTGTTTTGTCCCAACTCCTCAGAGTCGACTTCAGTGTTTTGCCTCAGTTCCATTTCCCTGCCATCAAGTTCCAAATGGGATTCACGAAAGCCAACGGTCGCATCAGCATCTTTGTTATGAGTATTATCATTTACAGCCCCATAAGACATCTTAATTAATCTAGATGCACCATTACCTAAAAATTTAACAACAAAACACCATCTAACTTAAAAATATTATCATTTTTAACTAATTGAAAATAAACTCCTTCAAATAGTGCAGCTTTATTCAGCACTCCCAACTCCCAAGCCACTATAACATATTCAATCAATTATATATATAGCCTTGACCAAAAAGGAGAAACCATCCAAGTAGTTCACTGCCAAATTTCAAAGGCCAGCACTCATACAAAAACCTATACAGCAGGACAATAACCTGTACAACAGAAAACACTGATGAAAAGGAAACTGAAAAAGGCAAATTTAGACAAAGCCCAAAGCAATCAGATGCATGCTTAAAGAGTTCAATTACACAGCACAGTTAGGCAAGGGAGGAGATTCTTAACAAGGAAGAAACCACATGCAAGGGGCTTTTAGGCTAGACAAGAGAAAGGTTAAAAAAGAAATAAATCCACTCGAATAAACAAGAAAGGAACCATTTGTTATTCTTTCACTCTTTTATTCTTTAGTTAAAAAAGGAAGATATTGCGGGCCTTGAAGAACTGAAGAAAGAGGATTAGATAGGGCAAAAGATCTATTTTGACAAGATAAGACAATTCTTGCGTTTGATACACAAGTAAAACAAAACAAAAATAGATTTATTCCTACAGCTCTCATAGTTGTTAAAGGATCACTGAAAGGTAGGCAACCTTATGCGCCTAGGCAAGCTTATGCGATATTTCATTCAATAACTGTTTTCTACTTTTCTTTTTCAATGTTATTTCACCAGATATGACTATGTAAGTGGACTTACCATGATCCCATGCGCACAAATTAAAGAATTAAAAAAAGGAAAGGAAAAAAAAAAAAAAAAAAACATGTAGCTTGATATCAGACACAGACAACCTTCTAAGGGAATAAAATTGCGTTGGAGTTTTTCTACAGCACACAACCATGTTCATTCTCTCTATTCTCTATCTCTCCCTCCATCATCCATCTTCTCTATTATACTTCACTCTCATTTTTCATGTTCTTTTCTTCCACTCCTCTTAGAACTTTCTCTTTCCTTTTTTCAGTCTCCTTTTCTAGATGCTTTTCAGATTCTCTCTTTCTATATGCTTTATATATATGTATACTTTTGTTGCTTTTATGCTCAAGTTTTATAGAAGAATTTGCTGCCCTTTAATCTAGCTTGCATGAATCGTTGTTAAGTTGCTAATATAACAATAGAGTTAGAATTATGCAAAAATTTGTTAATTTTTCCACGTTAAATCATTAATTAGATCATTTCTCTTAGGAATAAGTTCTGCGTAGTTGGTTTTAGTGAAAAACAATAACACAATGAATAAGGAATTATAGACTAGTGAATAATATATATATATATATACACACTTGTTGTAAAATTCTTAAATGTTTTACTTTTAATATGAATAGTTGTCTTATAGAAATGACAGTGAATTTGATTTATTTTTCAAGTGAAAATTTATAAAAAATCATCCCGATGGCAAATCCTAATAACCATTCATTTCAAGTGACTATGTATCCAAATAAACCTAAGATTAATTGTTCTATTTTGTTTCTTTTATGTTTCACATCTCTCAATTGCATGCCTGTGCCATGCTCCTAGAATCTCAGACCTCCTTTGCACCTTTAATAACTATGTCAGCTCTATTTTTTCACTCCTTAATTCTCCACTAGAGAATTTTTGTGGTCTTTGTTTTTTTTTATATAAAAATAAATAAAAAAAAAACACTTTTAGTCCCTAAAATTTTAACATTTAGTTGCATATTTTTTTCACTTATGATAATGGAGGGGCTAAAATTAATCATTTTGAAACTATAGGACAAGGTGTATACAAAAAACATCCATATAGGTTTATTCAAGGGGACCCGTGACACTACTGTGCATCATGGGCCACATAGCGTCGCCCATTTTATAGCTACACTGAACATAAAATTGAACTCCTCGGGAAGTGGTCCCTCTCTCCCCCCTTCACCCCACCGTTTACCTCTCAAAAGAATAAACAAATACCCACGGAAAATGGCAAATTTGGAGCTCAACTTTTACTAAAAGCTTAATTGAGAGGCTAATTAATTTTTGGTTCAATTAAGGGTTCAACGAGATAATTTGATTATTTTGGGACTTATCCGTTAAATTAATATTAACATAACCAGTGAATTTAATAAAGTGAAATTATGGATCCACTTTATATTTTTAAATAATAAAAAATATTAAAATTTAAATATTGTCCCAAACTCCAGACCCATCAACAGCCAAACCTGCCGTTAGCTGATTGAGGATCGGCCCGTTCCCCCTTCGCTGCACAAAGATTTTTATTATTTAAAAATATAAAAAGATTATAAATATGTTTTTAAAATTTTTTTTATTTAATTAATTAATTTTTATTATTTTTTATAAATTATTTTTTCAAATCTATTTTGAAAAAAAAAAATCAATTCACCTGTTTATAGAAAAAATAATTTTAAAAATAATATAAAATTTTTTTTTATTGAAAAACCCTCTTTAAAAACTCAACCTCAAACAAAACCCAAAGTGAGCCACCCGATTTCACTTTATCAAATTCGCTAATTCTCTTAATATTAATTTTACGGATAGACCCCAAATTAAGGAAATTATCTTGTTGAAACCCTTAATTGAACAAAAATAATAATAATAATAATTCAGCCCCTCAATTGAGCTTTTAGCAAAACTTCAGGCTTCAAATTTGGCATTCCTCCGAATACCCACAGAAGAACTGTGGCTTTTCACAGGTTATTTCTTATAATCACCATTAACACTAAATAAAAACCCTTTTTCACTTCCAAAAAAATTATTATAGCTACATAAAGAGGATTCTCAAAAGAAGAGCTAGCTAGAAAATGAATCTAACTATTTGTTTTAGCTGTTAATTACAATAATTAACAGCTAAAACAAATAATTAGATTCAATATCAAATAATTCAAAAATGCATGCAAGTGAAACCAGTTTCTTACTGAAATTGAAGATTTGATAACCAAAATTTCTTCAATTTCTTGACTTAATCTTCAAGATCTGTGAAACAAACAAGCAATTTTCTGTCAAATATAAACAGAATCAGATTACAGGATGAAAGTTTCTTTCACAAATGTGGAGAGAGATACAGAGGAAAACTACGATTTCTTACTTGAGGTTGAAGAACTGTGACTGAAATTTCTTCAATTTCTGCTGTGAATCTTCAAGAATAGCAGAGAGACAGAAAGGGGAATTGGGGATTTGGGACGATGAAAAGAGAGAGAGTATCGACTCACGGGGTTTTTGGATTTCAATTTCCGAAATGATGGGGCTCACGGGCCCGTGATGGACTTTTAAACCAACTTCAAAGAAAAATCTATTTTAAAAATATAAAATAAATTTTGTATTATTTTTCCTTTTTTTTTTTTTTTTAATTACCATTCCCATGTAATAATTTTCAACTTTCACAGTTTCACCCCACTTTATTAAATTTTTATATTTCAGTTAAGAGTTTTATTATTATTATTTTTTTTTGAAATAATTTCAGTTAAGAGTTAGATGTTTTGAATAATTATTAAATTCTAATTATGAAATTATTTTAATACACAAAATTTAAATGGTATGATATTTAAATTTAATATTATATTGGTATTTTATAATTGTTCATACCAATGCTTGTGTATCTAAAAACCTAATTCTTTTTCTCAAATTTTTATTGGTTTTTCATAATTGTAATATTTTGAATTTTATTTAAATTATAAATTTGATTTTTATTAAATTTTAAGAAGTAGAAAGAAATATTTTTGTTATTTTTATTATTAAGAATTTAATTTCTAAAGTTTAAATTATGAAAGAAAATAATTTATGATTGTTTTTATTATTATATATATTCAAAGATGGACCAAGTTGGGCATAGAGAGAGAGACTACATATGTCGGATCACCGTCGTTCAGCGACTGTCTACCCTCACGCGTTGTTTGATGAGCTCGCCGGCAAGAATTTTTCAACATCGATTCCAGTCGCTTTCGACCTCCTTTCCTGGCCAGGTTTATACCACTGGAGGCCTCTCCTTCCAAGCTTTCATTTGGTACTTATTTTCGCCATAAATAGCTAGCCTTCATTTTTTACTGGAATCTGGCGAAATCGTAGTTGTTTGAGTTGATTTCCATGATCTCTAGCGAGTGAAAGGGAGTGACTGACATTTTCGGACTATGGTTCTTTTTCTGATAATTCTTGAAGTTTATTCTTTAGATCGTCTAAGACTATCTTCAATGGCTCTAAGACCGAGTCAATGTTGAGCCAGAGCTTCTCTTCCAAGATTGTGAATGATACTTTCTATTATATTTTACTTGTTTATCATGTATTAGCATTACAGTATGTATTTATAAATATAAGTATGCATTATGAGAATAAATGAACATCTTGCCATTTGTTTGTGATTGATTTAGCATAATTAATGTTGCATAATACTTGTGATTGTTGGATGGGATTATGATGACTTAGGACCACATTCGATTGTGATCATGATTATAATATTGAGATATGATGAGTTATGACTAGTGTATGTTGGTTGCGGGATTATTCATCACTCAGTGCTATGTGGCTTAGTCTAGTGACGACTACGACCCTATATTATGGATATTAAGAGAAAATATTTGGATTCAAAGAGTCTGATTAGGGGATCGGCCTCTCCAGATTGAGATTTAGTGTGGTTCCTACTGACTGATTTTCCATCTTGGTTGATTATTTGATTTTATGTATGTTTGACACTTTGCATAATCACTAATAGTGTTAAAATGATTATAGGACACTAAGATTATATATTGGTTCGTATCATTCATTGAGTTGAAGCGTTCACCCCTGTCTTCTTATTTTTTCAGGTTGTAAGTTTGAGCCTTGAGTTTTAGTTATCTTTCTATTGTGTTTTTCCTATTTCCTCCTTCTCCAGGGGGTTTATCTTCTATATCATTTGGACATGTACTTAGTATGTTATGTAATGTATTATAATTCTAGAATTCTGCAATTACAATAAAGTATGGATGTATAACCATAAATTTGAATAGTATGCATTATTATGCAGATATCGAGGGTAGCAAAACTTCCTCCTTTATGTGATGAGATTCTCTATTTAAGCAGAAACTTGTTGATGATGTGTTGATATTTGAGATTTGGCATTAAGTGGAAGTGATATGATTTTTATACAGGTTTTGCTTGATAGATGGGTTCATAACCCTTTATTTATGTCATTTACAATCGGGTTATTGCAATTTTTTTGTTTGATTTTATAGGTCAAGTTGATTACGAGCTCTAAAAGTCTTAAATTTTTCTGTGCCCTAGTACTAATCACATACCCGTAGAGTCAGATCGTGACAATAATATCTTTCAAAGGAAGTTTATAAAGAAATTCCCAACAAGCATAATAAGTTATAAATTTAATTTCTAATAATTAACTATCATCATTTTGTAGTTAAAATGAAAACATCCAATATATATACATTGAGAAAAAAATTTATACTAATGATGATATCAGGCCACTTGAATTATTTTGCTGGTCATCATATTAGACTCATAATATTCGGATCATAATAGAAGTAGGCCTAAATTTGAATATCCTGGCAGAGCCAAAATGCCTCAACCACAAATGATTATAACCGTGGAGATTATAAGGACATCTCATGATCTCACACTTTCAAGATCCCACCAAATCTAAGGTCCTTTCCACCAAATCTGAGATCTACTGTACAGCTAAACAAGTATAAATACAATTTTAATTGTGAGTCAATAGGTAATTAAAATTATATTTTATTAACAGGAATAATTCATCTCATTCATTTAGATTCAATTCACTATACTAATTTGATCATCAGAATTTCTCCACCGTAGAACTCTTCTGCTGGCTCAATTATTATTTTGCAAATCAACGGCTTATTAAGGAACTTTGATATTCTGATTAAAAAAAAAAAAAAAAAAAGAACTTTGATCTCCAATGATATTCAAATTTTAATAATATATGTATTTTTAGCATTATGAGAGAAGTCAAACCTATATTTATTTTCCAAAATACTTACCACTAAATTGTATTTATTTGTACAAATTTTAGTATTATATTGATTATTATATAGTTATTAAGTGAATTTGTTCAAACTAAAATTAAAATATAAAAATTTATACATTGACGTTGGAAATAAAATATTAAATGGTTAGGACATATTTGTAATTGAAATTTATTCATATTATTTATTATTCATTATACCTAATAAAGGGGTGTCCATTTGCAAATGAATTGCTTGGTACTAACTAAACGCTTGAAACATGCGTCTTCTGTTAAGTGTAACGGTTCTTGCCTATCTGCCGGACAGTGCCGGCCTGTCTCGTGAGTCGTGCCTTTGAAGCAAGTAAAGAATAGGAGGAATGTGGAAAGCATGAGAAAGAAGTTGTTGACTGAGATTCTGTCTATAACCCAATTTCTCAATCCATGAGATTCAAATTCTAACAGTTCCTTGCTTTGTTTCTCTCCTCTGTCCTTTGGTTTTACAGGTATAACCCATCATCAACCTTCAGTGTGTGCAATGTTTTCAGCTGTTTTTAGATTCTTTTTTGGATGTTTTGAAATGGTATTTTTTTTTTTTTTATTGTTCACAGACAATTATTGATTATCCATATGCCAATTTTGAGGTTAGAGAAATGGGAATGAAGCATTTTCAAGTTATGAAATTTTGCAATAATTTTTGCCTATGGATGTAAATTTTAGGGTTTTAGGGTTGTTTTTTAAATTAAAGGTAGGAACAATTGTTTGATCATCAAGAGATGGTTTACCCTTTTAGTGGTTTAAACAAGTTCATGCCATATATGGTAGTTGAGGAGAGTAATCCAACTGGGTATATTTATCTTTTGTTATTCAATTTATTGTTTGTATTTATTTGAGGTTGATCATTTGTAATGGAAAGAGTGTCTTTGAAGTGTTATGTGATTCTCAGAATGGAAAGATGATCTGATAATGTACTTTGACTACTTTCAAAACCAAATATAAGTGCTATTAGAATTAGAGGTATCAGTTTAACAAATGATTTCGTTATGTGCAATGGAACTCAGTTTGGAGAGTTTATGCAATTTAGTTAAATGATCAATTTGGACAAGAGGAAAGCTTCTTAAATTAAAGTTTGTCATGATACAGTGGAATGAAGGAGAAAAAAAAGATTCAGCTAAAGGAGATTTCGAGAAGATGAATATTGAATTTTGAATCTATGATTGGTTTGTGTAAAGGCTTTTCTGGGTTAATGATTGGGGAATGATAAGTTAGGATTATGAATTTATGATTACTGTGTGATTTACCAGAGAATATGATTCCTTGTTCTTTAACTTATTCGGGAGTGATAGATATTTGATTTTGATCATCCGAAAGGACATTTTGAACAATTCTAGATTTTATTTTGCTTACTCCTCTAAAATCTGTGTTGAACGCTGATAATGCTTGAAGCATGCAGAAATTATGAGTGTATCCTGCTTTACAACTTTGATCATTCCAGGAAAAGAGTTTGTCCCTTTGGTGTTATGTATTTTCATTCTGTGTACCATATCCTCATTCCACATTTCTTGGTTATAATATTTGACAAACCAATGATGGTCCAAACTGGTCAAATTTTGTGATCATGGTGTCCCCAAGCCGGCAATATCAATGGTGATTGTTGTTTTCTATCTGGTGGCTTTTCTAAAAGTTTAAATTCCATTTTTTACTTTTGTAGCTTGTGGCCTTTAAATGCCCCTTTGACTTATCTGTTTGTGAAGCCAATGGCAACCTTACTTTTTGATTAATTTTGTTTTTTGTTTAGTTAATCTTTTTTTTTTTTTTTTTTTAAATATTCCTCTGAAATGATAAACATGTTCTCCAAGCAGATGGAACATGATGAAGTCCCCATTTTGCAATTGCAGCACCAGAACGATATTGAGATGACCGTAGCATCTGAAGAAAATGATGTTCTTCCTATCACAGCACAGTTATCTTGCAATTCCATTTGCGCCTTCTCCAAACAACAAAATGATACTCTTGAATCGGAAGAACGATCAAAGTCAGCAATAAAACTTATTGGGCTTATGATTTTCTACTTAATGGTCATGGCAGTAGAAATTGTTGGCGGATTCAAAGCCCACAGCCTTGCGGTTATTACAGATGCTGCCCATTTGCTGACTGATGTTGTTGGTTTTTCTATCTCTCTTTTCACGGTCTGGGCTTCAGGTTGGGAGGCAACACCCCAACAATCTTTTGGATTTAGTCGCCTTGAAGTTTTAGGTGCCCTTGTATCTGTGCAGCTTATATGGCTGATCTCTGTAAAATTAATTTATGAAGCAGTTAACAGAATCCTTAACAACATTTCTGAGGTAAATGGAGGACTCATGTTTGCAATTGCTGCCTTTGGATTCATTGTAAACTTAATCATGGTAATCTGGCTAGGTCATGATCACTCTCATCATTCTTGCCATGATCATAATCATCATCACATTCATAATCATGAAGGCGAACATATATGTACAGCAACTGAAGAGGAGGCAACTAAGCTGGTATCACACTCTCCAGCAAAAAGAAAAATATTTAACATAAATATCCAAGCGGCTTACCTACATGTCATGGCTGATCTAATTCAATCTGTTGGCGTGATGATTGCCGGAGCAATCATATGGGCAAAGCCTGATTGGTTGGTGGTCGATCTAATCTGCACTCTTGTCTTCTCTGCTTTTGCTCTATGTACCACAATACGAATGCTTAGAGATATATGTGGCATACTAATGGAGAGGGCACCTCACGAGATCAATGTTGGCAGGGTGGAGAGTGGTCTAAAATGTATAGGAGGAGTTCAAGATATTCATGACCTGCATGTGTGGGCAATCACAACAGGGAAGTTAGTGTTATCTTGCCATGTAGTAGCTGAGCCTGAAACCAGCTGTACTGAAATACTTAACAGGATTAGGGATTATTGTGAAAAAACATACGGGATTCATCATGTAACCATACAAATTGAGCAGTAAGTTAATGATTTCTACAACAGGGCTTTTGTTCTATATTGTTCATTTTCTTTTTCAGTGCATTTCTGTGGATTACAGTTTAGAACTATACTTGTTGCAATAATAACCAAATAAGTGAGCAGTTTGATTACCTATTAAAACTAGCACACATCTCCATTGGCCTTTGGTTAGGTGATTCTAAGGTCATTTTCGGGATTGTGAGATCTCGAGTTTGAGCTCCAATATAGTCAAATTTACCCCAAAAAAAAAGCAAAAATCAGCACCCATCAGCTTTCGTCCTGGGCTTCTACGCATAGGGTCATTTGACTGATAAGATCTGGCATAAACTCATAATTTGAATTATGCTTAATCATTCATTTCAGACCTTGTTTGATTCCCTAGTAGCCCATCTGTGAAAGAATTTTAAACAGAACGTGGAGATTTCTCACCTAACGAATAATGTATCCTTGCCCAAATGAGATGGCAATTAATTTACTTATTTGGACATGCTAACTAAATATGCAACAACCCAGCTAATTTCTTTGTTCAGCCAGCAAAATTCTGCCTAGTTACGTTAGGATTTGCCTTCCACAATTTTTTTTTAATCATATTTAGGAAGATGCCAATCGCCAGAACTTGTTTTAAAAAGATAATTGACCTAACAGTATCACTTTTAACATGTTCTCATCAAACCAACCAAAAAGGGGGAAAAACAGGGATTATGACCTGTTTATTAGGAATCCAGTTTGGAATTTTCACTCAAAGACAAATACAAGTTGTTCTTCTCTTAGACAACAGAAATCAGGTGTATGAATAAGGAATTGCATGGGAAAAAAAATGGCCGCATGCATTTCTTGGAAAGAAAAGTCAAAAGGGTAATAAGCTTTTATTACAAGTTAAGAAGTAGCTCAACAAACAAAACCCAGAACAAGTACGAAAAGCTGCCCCCTTCTATGGTTCTTCACCACTATTTCTCCCAGTTGATATATAATGAGATCTCACTCTACATTCCGGCTATCAGTCAGTTCCAATTTTAAGTAACATACAATAAACAAACACAAAGAAAGAACAGACCATCCTGATATTCTAACAATAATGTTTTCTTTTTCCAATTTCACAAGCTCAATTCAAGTAAAAAGGCAAGTAATCTACATGTCTCCCCCTCTAGGATAAAAATTGAAAACGAAATTTTTTTTTAGAGAAAAGTAAAAATAATTAAAAAAAAAAAAAAAAAAAAAAAGAGACCGATTGCTAGCAATGCTTTTCCTTCCTCCAATACGACCTTAAGTAGAGCAGCAACCTCTCTTTGTATTCGCAGAGGCATCAGCAACATTAATTGTGGTTCCTTGACCGGGAAGTGTAGAATTGCCAGCTGCTTCCTGTGCTGCCAATGCCTTTTTGCTTATGATATGGTAGATCTCCGTCAATATGGTTTGGAATGCCTTCTCAACATTGGTTGCTTCCAGTGCCGATGTCTCAAGAAACGAGAGACCTTCCTTCTCGGCCAAGCTCTGACCATCCTCCTCTGCAACAGCTCTGAGATGATTCAAGTCGGACTTATTTCCAGCCATCATGATGACAATGTTAGAATCTGCATGGTCCCTCAACTCACGGAGCCACCTTTGAACATTATCAAAAGTTTGCCTCTTGGTTATGTCATAGACAAGAAGGGCACCAACAGCTCCTCTATAATATGCACTAGTGATAGCTCGGTACCGCTCCTGACCTGCTGTATCCCAAATCTGAGCCTTTACTGTCTTTCCATCCACCTGTAGCAAGAAAAAGTTATACATATATATATAATTATAAAAGGAACATTTGCTGCATCAGAAACCAAATTATACAAACAATCCACAAAATCATTGCATTTCATTAGAAGAATTATAGATCAGCTATAACCTGGTTAGCACAAATCTAAACAACAATATCCCACCTCAAGAATTCACCACCCAAACATCATATCTTGAAATTTTGACACAAAGTCAACTCAAAGTCTCACAGATATACAGATCATAAATAGACATTTCTACTGACTAAATTGTTAATGGTAAATATTGACATTAACATTTGGTAAAAATGTAAAATTCCACTTTTGTCAAAAGACCAGAGACAGTTGCTGATACACAAAATCTGTAGCTCATGACCATGAGAATGACTCTTGGCCATTTTCATTAAAATTTAGTCAATACCACTTAAATCAACCAACTAGTTAGTTTCTACATAAGATATTACATTACTAATCTAAAAATGACTTCCAAGTCCCAATCAACAATTACTAAAATCCTAATATCTAAGAAATTTAATTTTTGTTCTTAATCACACTAAAAGCGAATTAACAGATAACTGAACAAAGATTATCAACAGATCGTCTTAGAATAATTACCTGAAGAGTTCTAGTAGCGAATTCGACACCAATAGTGGATTTGGATTCCAAGCAGAATTCATTTCTTGTAAACCTAGAAAGAATATTTGATTTTCCAACACCTGAATCACCGATCAAAACGATCTTGAACAGATAATCATATTCATGATCTACTCTATGCGCCATATTTTGTGACACTATCTCTCCTCAGATCTCTCTAACCTGTCAGATCCAATCAAGAACACAAATATTAAGTAATCAATAACAGATCTGTCAAGAAAAATCAAAAGAAAATCAGAATCTTACCCTAAGGCGAATAGATCGAGAAGAGAATTTTTTTTTCCCTCTGTGTGTGTGTTTGGATTGGTTTTAGGCGGAAATGGAAAAATGGAAAATTATTTTATAAATTGCAGAGATTTTTTTTTTTTTTGAAAAAAAAAAAAAAGAAAAAAGAAAAAATTGGGGAAATAAAACGATGAGTCGATGATTGAGGGAAAGGGTTTGAAACGGGCAAATAAATATACGGGATTTTGAATGGTGATATTAAAAACGGTGTCGTATTTATTTGAACTGACAAAAATTTGGAGTGATGTCAGAAAAATATGAGATGGCAACTGACACTGGCAGGCTGGCAGTGGGATGTTTAGTGATTTCCACGCCCCTTGCTTATTGGGATTTGTTTTATTGGTAGGTTTAAATCTAGTGAAATTCAACTCACGATTTTTTAAAGTTCTTGACCAATAAGAGATTGCCATGTCAGCTTAAAGAACAGTTGGCTTTTTTTTTTCTTTTTTTTTTGCCTGAGAAGTTGGCCTTTTTAAGAATTTTTTTTTTTAATGATTAATGGGTCTTTTTCATTTAATTGGAAATTAGAATGGTGTGACATATTGCTAATTTTTTGACATGTTAATAAATAATTAGATATAGTAATAGTTAATCTATTGATGACATATTTAAATTTTATATCAAATATTTATTTATTTTTAGTATAATAAAGTGGATGGTCCACAACCGGGCTGATAAAAAGTAAAAACATGAAGTCTTGAGATCTCAGGTCTCAATTTCAATTCCACCAAAAGTGAGTATTTGTTGAGTTGTAAATATGTAATGTGATTCTGACTTTGTGTTGAAGAAGTTCTTGGATATTATTTTTTATTTGTGTAAATAAAAAATTATGTTTGATGAAAAAAAATTAATTTGAGTATAATGAAATTTTCTTTAAATGATTATAATTTAATTATAGAAATATAATGTTCATACATATTAAAAATATGGGTGAAAAGTGAAATGACGTTTGTGTTTTTTAAAAAGCATCAAATAAGTCATCACCATACTTTTTGGTTAATGTAAATACTTGTGTTTTTATTTTTGATCAATTGAATTTATTTATTTATTTAATTGAAACGAGTGACTAATACGTTAAATGAAAATTATGTTAGTTAAATAAGATAATAACTTTTTAATAAAAAAAATAAACAAAAAAGATAATAATAAAAAATTGCGTGACTAAAGATATCAGAGTTACACACTAATTCTGACTGCCAAACTCTAATCTAATGAAAAAATCACAATGTAGACTTTTTCTTACTATTCAAAACTTTAAAACATGAGTCACTAAAGCAATAGATAGTCTTACATTTAGAAATTTAAACTTAAGACTCCCAATCTTCCTTTGCAGTTGCATTTGATCTAAGCCCATTAGCCCCCAATTTTTTATGCTGAGAAGCAGCAACAATGACATTGAATGAAGTCGAAAGCAACCATAAGCCCCAGACTTGAACAAATAAAGATTCAAAATTTTACTCATGTCACCATTATATTTACCATTACATCTACTAAAACCTAAAAATTTTGAAGATTGAGAGTATGGGTATGTCATAGAACTAACCAAATGCGACCCATTTGGAGAAAATGTGGATAATCTTCTACAACCATGATATTTATAGAAGTAAAGAGAATGAGAAGATGGGTAAGTTTCAGAATAAAATAAAAAAGACCAGTTTTGAAATCGAGGAATATGAAGGATGGGAAATGGGGTTTAAGAGATATGAATTGCATATTGGATTCCGAAAGGAAATTTTAGAAACTAGGGTTTTAGCAGAAGAACTGAGAAAACATAGAGTAAATAGAATAATGAGGCTTTGATAGGTATATGAAATTCCTCTTAGAAGGATTTTAGATTTTCATAGTCCTCACTATGACCATTTCAGAGACGACATCTACTAAGAATTTTCAACAGAAAGTACCAAATCAGATAGTTTTTTGCTATTTCCACTCCAACTTTCTTAAATACACTCTTTGAAATTACTGCTTTATCCTTTCTTCTATATATTTTATTTTATTTAAATTATAACATTATTTTATTTATATAAATTTACGTGTTAATTACGCGTTTCAATTTAGTAAAAAAAAAAAAACTCAATTAATTAAAAATAAAAAATATTTATATTTATATTAAAAAAATATCATGAGAGCTTATTTAATACTTTTTTAAAAAAATAGAGGGCGATTTGACATTTCACTGTTAAAAATATATATAATATTTCTTATTAATTATTGAAATATGAAATAATTTAGATACATCACAAAATCCATAATAGTGAAAAATATAGATATAATACAAATTCAACATTTACAAGAATTAAATTTGAGACTGATTTTATCACTAAAACAAAATCTCATTGGCTGCAAAAGATAATTATGATGGGATATCAAGCACATTAACGTTATTCTTGTTTATTTATTTAGGGTTTTTGGTTACTTGGTTTAGTGATTAATCGTTTCATGATATCAATGCAAATTTTTTAGTGGGAGATACTAGTTGTTGGTGAGACCATTGTGCGCCACTCATTTAATTTATCGTAAGGCACCACTACTACCAGCACAGGCATGTTTTGTGCTCTTTGAAGGGTACAATTCAGCCTATTGGGTTAGAGATTTGACTTGCACATGTAGAGGTAATCATCAAAAGGTTATTATTAAGCTTGCTTTCTATATTTTCTTTTTAATTAATTTTATGAGAATTATATTTGAAGTTTTATAATTAAAGTATTAAAGTTGTTTCATTTATAATTATATTTTCTTTTTAATTAATTTTTTGATAAAGAGATGTTAATTATTACTTTTTGTTGGTGTTAAGTTTGATTTTAAAATAACAAACAATAGAATAAGTTTTTCTACAAAATCAAATGCCATTTTTTCCCCTTGAAAATTACTAAACTGTTTTTATTAAACGAATTACTTGGAAAATCCAATTCCAATCCAGAGCTCGGAAAACGAAAACCCGCTAGCCAAACAGAATCCAAGACTCTGAAGAGAGCGTGAAAGTCACTGTCGCAGACAAATCCAATAATAAATACAATTTAGTAATTTACAGTAGGTGCTTGAGAATAGAGAAGGAATCGAAATTCTCTTCCATTTCAGTCTCTCAAATAACCATTGATTTGAAGAACAAGATGAAAAAGGAAGATACAGTGACGCTGATCAGCGCCGAGGGCTTCGAGTTCGTTATCGACAAGGAAGCCGCTATGGTTTCGCAAACCATCCGCAACATGCTCACCTCTCCAGGTCCCTCTCTCTCTCAATTCTGAGTTTTGGGTTTGGATTATTCGAGTGTATTCTCTAGTTAATTGAGAATGATTGGCTTATTTAGATTAAATTTTGTGATTTTTTTGTGTTAATTGTTGCAAATCAAGATTTGGAGCTAAGATTTGGCTTAATTTTCAGTTTGTTTTTGGGGTTTAATTAATGGGTTTTTTGAGAAAATTAATATGGGGGATTTCTAAAGGTGGAAATTATTTTGAAAACACTAATTTGTTTGTGGCAGGTAGTTTTTCTGAGACTCAGCTTGGACAAGTGACATTTCCAGAGATAAGCACAATCATTCTAGAGAAGATCTGCCAATATTTCTACTGGTCCCTTCAATATGCCAAGTTCTGTTCTGTTCTCTTCCTTCTGTATTTGTCTAGCTGCTTGTGTTGTGTTCATTTGTGATTCAATTTAAGTTAATTTGCATAAGTTTTGGGTTCAGTCAATGTTGTGTAAAAATTTTGTGTTTTGGCTGCTAACAAAAAGATAAAAGTGATTGGAGTAATTTATCTTGCTATTTACCTGCTTTGAGATTAATGTTTCATAGGCTATATTGTTTCTTAAATTTTGGGTTTGAAAATGTGTGTTAGAAAAAACTTTGTTAATCTATTCCTACATACTAGCGAGGACTATCTTTATATGGTCAAGGGGAAGCAGAATTTAGTTGGTTTTGTTAGTTATACTACATCTTTGATGGTTTTATTTTTTTGAATTCTAGATTTTGGTGGAATGTTTGATAATTTGATAAACTTTTTTTGCTTAAAGTCCTATCACCATAATATTTATTTTGGTTAAGAGAATGAAGATATAGAATTGTCGTTCTGTTTGGTTTGGTTCTGAAATTGGTTAATGGAGGTCTCAGTAAGACTTAACTACTTATTTGGTCTAAATGAAATAGTTTGTGTCTCTATCGACAAGAAATGTTCTTTGTTTTTTGTCCCAATATTCAAAATTAAGCAAGTCAGGGGTACACTTCATATCTTTATGCAGCTATTTTTTCTTTGACACATTGTTTGAGGATTTAAATGCATACTCATAAAATCATACTTTCTTGATGGTTTTGTTCACATTCCTAATTGTACTGTCTGCACACTTTGAATTTCATGGGCTTATTATGCTTCTTTATACACTTAGATCTGTTTATGGCTATCTTTTGAACTAGAATCATTGACTTTTGGCTCTGTATACTTCATTATTTCTTACTTAATATGGTTTTCTTTCCTTGAATATCTAAGCTGAAGTTTTCACCTGCTTTGCCTTGTTAGCCATCCTAGCATTTATGTGGGGCCCTAGTTCTTCCTTCTAATATATTTTCCCTTTGGATATTTTTCATGAAACAATAGTTTCTAATAACTAAATAAGGAAATGGTTTGTCTAATCTGTATTCCTGACGTTTCCTGTCAAATTGTGAAATACAAGCGTGCTACATATATACCTGGCAGTCTGGTATTTTGTCCCAATGTTTAAATGTGCTTGGTGCTTTTCTCTCAAAAAAAAGAAAAAAAGAAAAAAAGTGCTTGGTCTGTGTAAACCTGTTTGGCTAGGAAAATGAGCAGGGACAAACAGGCGAGGCAACACTTTGTGGGTGGTTTATTTGGTTTCTTTTGAAATAGTTGGGTTTTCATATTGCCTGTGAGTTGTCAAGTTGCATCAGAATAAATACTTAAGGTCTTTGGATTTCATAGCCAGTTTAGATCATTAAATGAACTCTTTAATCTTCAATCTTTGTATATAGCTTTCTCATGTATATCTGCTAGTTTCTGAAGGTTTTATTACACTGATTTTTGGTTTTAACTCATCAAGGTATTAGCATATTAGGCCCCGAATATTCTTTGCATGTTTACTCTCTGTTGACATGGAATTGCTGCTCTTCTGTCAGTGGAAAGGAGACTGAATTCCCAATTGAACCTGAACTGACTCTGGAGCTGATGATGGCTGCTAATTATCTCCATACTTGAACCAAATTACTTTGCTTGCTTCTTGGGTGAGTTGTCATTGGCAGTGTAAGCCTATTGCTTATAATCACCTCCCTAGATACAATGTCAATATTCTGATTTTCTCTGTTCTAAACTGTCGAGTGTGTTAAAATCTTTAGTTTTTAATTTTATTGCGAGTAATATAATTATTTTGCCTAACAGGGACGTTATAAGATGACATTGTTCCCCAAGAAGGCTCATAAATCATAGGATTTCTATACTTGTACCATGGATTGGAATTCAGGGCGATATTGCAAGGTGGTTTATTTGTCAACTTGTAATGTCATTGATTTAACTTTGAACAGTTTTCAGACATTGTAGCAAATTGAACATGATTATTGAATGTAACTTGGTGATGTGTTGGTCTCGTTGAAGTTGTAAATTCTGATGGATGCTATATGTTATAATCTAATATGTTTTTCCTTTTTCTGGCTTGACTGGTTTCGATCAATTAAAGATTTCCAAAATCCTACCTGATTATATGGATCATGGTATTCATTATTGCAGAAATAGTTTCGCAAGTCTTGCCTCAATTTTTAAATCCATCACCTCTCACCCTTGCAGTGTCTTTAATCAAATATATATATATATATATATAAAATTAAAAGTTGATCCTTAAAAAGGGCTCTTTTAAATTATTGACGCCTGACTTATTATATTGTAACAAGGTTTATAATTTCAAAAGGTGTGTTTTATATATTAATGATTCTTATATTATTTTATCTTATCCATTCAAATCGTTGTCTTTTCTTTCTCACAAGTCACAAATTCCAATATATATATATTTTTTCTTTTAAATATAAGTTTTTCTAATAACAGCCCCTCTACAAAACAACTCATTTTTCTTCTCAAAATAACTTACTCCCTCAATTCTTTTTTAATTATCATTTTTTATTGTTTCATAAAAATTAAAAAATAATTAATTACGCTAAATTTAAAAATAAAATGACTAAATTACTCTTAATAATTATTGAGTAATAGATAATATATGCATTAATTATAAAGTACAAGATAAGGATATAATTAAAAAAAAAAAGAAAAAGAAAATTGAGGGAGTATCATATTTCTGTTGTAATCTCACGTGTGAAGAGAGTGAAAGAGGGCAGAGAATGATAAGAGAACACCAAAGTTTTGATTTCTTTTACTCTCTCTCTCTCTCTCTCTCTTCTTCTTCTTCTTTTTTTTTTTTTTATAATTTAATTTAATCCATTAATTTCATAATTTTATGTGATTTAGTTTTGAAAAAGGTGAGTATGTCTATTTTGATTAATAGTTAAATTTATGAATTATCTCTAATTTTTTAGAATATAATCTCTTTATTTCATTTTAATTGTCGGTTTTTTTTATTATTTTATAAAGATTAAAAATAATTAATTATGCTAAATTCTAAGAATAAAATGATTAAATTACCTTTATTGATTATAGAGTAATAGTAGATAATACGTACATTAATTATAAAGTAATAGATACTAACAAGAATAATGATAAAATTGAAAAAAAAAAATTAAAGTCTTATTGGTTTTTTAAAACGACAAATATTTTAAAGAAAAAAAAACCTTCAAAAAAAGATAATTAAAATGGAATGAAGGGAGTATTTGGTTTAATTTATCTATTTTATCTTTTCTTTTATCTTATTTTAATTTAATAAAAATTTCGTTTATGTTAAGAATGAGGTTTTCGATATTGTTCTAATAAATTCTAATTAATATGTCTCTCTTAATCGCATGTATGATGTTTTTTTTTTTTTTTTTTTTGGAATAAGAGGATACCAGAATCTTAGCAAAACTATATATATCTCTATTCTCCAGGGTACGCGACTCCACACGCATCATGCAGAATAAGTCCACAAAGATTGTGAGGAGTTTGTAGAGCGACACAGTCACACACCCGACCTATGAACACTTCCCAAATGATGGAATTTCAGTTTTCAACATTGTCTTCAGCATGATTTTGCAGCTAAGTTTTTTGATGTAATACTTTAGGGTTATATTTGGTTCGCAAAATAGAATAATAAGGAATAAAATAATTATTCTTAAAAAATACAATAGACTAAAAATTAAATAATTATTCTAATTTCATAATTTAGTTCATAGCATAAAATAACTATTCTATTTCACATAAATATTTTTATAAATTAATTTCATTATTAATATTAAAATTAAATATAATTTTATCAAATTTTATTTAAGAAATAATTTAAATACATAATAAATAAAATTTTTATTTGACTTAAAATTGAAAAAAATAAAAAATATTTTATTTTTTACTGTATGATGTGTTCAAATTATATTGATTTACATCATTTTTTTTGACACAATTTGCGTCACCTGATATTGTCCAAAATTATTATATAGTATTTTTATTTCACAAGTCGAAATTAATGAATGAAAAAATATTTAATTAATGAAAATGATTGGCAAATCAGTTGATCTAGATCAATAAGGTTTTATTGGCAATTATAAATACTTTCTATGATGATATTGGTAATTTTCATTTTGTTCAATGGACTATTGTATCCTTATGAATTTTTTTTTTCTCTTTTCAATTAAGATTCAAATTTCATTCTCTATTTCCTAAATTTCCATTCTCTCTTTTCAATTAAAGTCAAATTTTCATTCTCTCTTTTCCAAAATTTTGTTCTCTTCAATTACCATTGAAATTTCATTCTCTCTTTTTAATTAATATTGATTTTTTTTTTTCAATTCAAGTAAACTAATACTAATTAAAAAAATGTGTAGACAATGTCTAATAGTGCTCTGCCACCTAGATTGACACCTAGACTTTTAAAAATTATTATTTTGAATGTTTAATTCTATTAAAAAATTTAAATTAGTTGTATTATTATTAAATTTGACAATGATTATTTTAAATTTTAATCATTTATTAATAAATTTTACATTTTAAAAGTTTATAAGCTAATTCTTTCAATAAAAACTAAAATAATAATATAGGTGTAATTGAAATAGAAATACTTTATATTATTGTTTAAAATTTTATAATTATTATGTGCTTATTTATATTAAATTGTTAACACAATCATATAATGTGAAAACTTAAAAGTGATCAATTTCTATATTAAACCAACTAAAATTAATAATATAATATATAAAAGTATTTATGAGATCAACTGCAATTTATTTAAAATTTGTGAAAATATAAAGTTGTAACAAATATGTTTTAATTTAATTGGAGTTTTCAAATTAAAGTAATAACAATATGTATAGACATTCAATATGGTTGATGTATAGTAATATATATAGTCATAGTTGTAAATGAAAATTTTAAATTGGTTATAACTTTTGAAGTTTAGTAGGAGTAATAGTCATATTTTAATTTACTTTAGACAATTAATTACATAAGTTTTATATTTTAAATATTTATGTAATTTGATAATGATTTAAAATTATTTTGACTCTAATTTCTTGAACCCTTATTAATGGCTTGAGCAATTCAAACTCAAAACCATTGGTATCAATATTTGTATTGTTATTGGTAGTATAATATTAATAGTAGTTACTATACTAATAAAAAAAATCCGCAATAGAAGTAATATCAACAATGTAGCAAGTGAATTCTCAAAAAAAAGAAAAGGAAAAAAACATGTAGTAAGTGGTATTTATTATTAATAATATAAAAAAATTTATTATTATTTGTCAGATATATTTTTCATTTTTTTTTTATATATATTAGCATGTATATAAGTACATTTCTATTCATCATATATAAATATAATAAAATACATATAATTAATATTGTGTAAATTAATCTTTGAAAAAAAACTATAAAAACTAATTATTATATTTATTTTATAAATTTAGAATTTAATTATATATATTAGTGCATGTGTGCGCATTGTATTTATATTATAAATTTATAAATAAGTATTAATTAAAATTATATTATTATATTTATAAATAAATTTATTGACTTAATCAATTAAGTTTTTCATTAACATTCATTTAATTTGAAATCGATTGTTTTCATAAAAAATTATACATTTTTTCCTCTTAATTTTTGGCTATATATATACATGACTTCTTAAAAATTAAATAAATAATAAAAAGTCATGGATAAGAAATTTTAATTAGAGTTACATTGAAATTAAATTTAAAGAAGCATAGATCTAGATACGGATATTTTAATACAACTACTTTCAAGAAATTAGGACACAATATTAGAGGACACGTTAATATTTAATTATCCATCATACACTTAAAATTGATATTTTAGCATATATTATTTATGAAAAATTACTATTGAATTTCAATATTTTTTATGTTGTACTATTAATAGTCCTTATAAGTTTAAAATTTTTAAATCAAATCATACATTAGTCTAAAAATAAAATATTTTAGTTATGTTTCAAACATATTTTATATGTGTCGTTAATTTTATCATATCATAGTCATATTTTACAATTAAAAATTTTGATATGTACAAAATCATGTTCAAGTGCGTATAATATGAATAATTAAATATTTGTTGAAGTATTTGTGCATCATAGATTAAATTAGATATAAAATAATATTAAAAATTATTAATCTTTTATTTTACTTCAAATTATAAATGAATTAAAATTATTAAGTTTCATTAAAATTTACAAATAAATAATTAAAATTTAAAATAATTATTGTCAAATTTAATATAATACAATTAATTTAAATTTTTTAGTAGAATTAAAGATTTTAAATAATAATTTTTAAAAGTCTCAACAAGTGCCAATCCATTAGCAAAGCACTATTGGACATTGTCTACACGTTGTTTAACTAAGATTGAAAAAAATTTCAATATTAATTGAAGAAAGAGAGATAAATTTCAATGTTAATTGAAAAGAGAGAGAGAGAAATTTAAATTTGAAAGAGAGAATAAAATTTGAATGTTAATTGAAAAGAGAAAAAAATGAAAACTTAACTTTAATTGAAAAAAGAGAATGAAAATTTTGAAAAAAGAGAATAAAATTTGAATATTAATTGAAGAAAAAAGAATGAAAATTTTGTAAGGGTACAATAGTTTGTAAAAAAAAAAAAACAATAACAATATCACCCTACCAAATATTTAAAATTGCTAATAAAATCCTATTGATTTGTGTTGATATATTTTGTATTGATACATTTAGTAAGATCTTTAATTAACATGAATACTATATGCTCATTTTACTTCACATGATAATAACCATGGTTGTAAAAATCGGCTCCGTCTAATCAGTTTAATCAAAAAAATTAAAAATCGGTCACCAAGTTGGTTTGGTTTATGATCTAGAATTGGAGATGGGTAGAATCGAAAAAAATCCGGCAAACTGGCCTGGTCACTGGTGACCCGGTAGGTCCGGACCTGGTTTTTCGAGCTAGCCAGTTTGAGGAAAAAAACTATTTTTATTTTTTTTTCTGCCAAATTAAAAAAAAAAATCGCCTCTGAAGGAAAAAAAAAATTGAAAAATTAAGCTGACACGTGACAATCCATTTTAGCCTAGCATTTTAGACCTTGGATTTGTACCCACGCACACGAAAGAGAAAGAGTCTCCTTAGTTACTTTTTAACATTGAAAGGAGTAGTCTTTTAACATATACTCCATTCTAATTTTGTATTTTTTTAATGTGGGATAACTAATTTTCTTCTCTCATTTTCCTTAGCATTGAGTTATTTTGAATTTCAAATTATTATTCACCCATTCATCATTTTGAACATATGAATATTCAAATTCATATTTCTTACTTAAGAGAATACAAATTTGAGTAGACATCTTACTACTGAGTAGTGAGATCCATTCAAATTTAAGTATCAAAATGGCCACTTATTGAGTTAATTTGTCATAATTTATTCTGAGTAATGGTTTCAAATTCATATTTTTTCTAAATAATGTTCATTAATTGTTCAGGTAGTGTTCATTAATTTTAATTATATATATTATATTTATTTTTAACATATAAATAATAAATATATGATATTATTTAAAATTTTGGTTCGATTCCAATTCAATTTCCGTTGAATCTCTGATTCCTGACTTTCTGTCTTCATCGATTTTAAGATTGGACCAAATTTACAAATATTAATAATAACACATGTAAGTGCAAGATGCATTATATATTAATGAATTAGATGCACTCGATAATTTCTTAAAAAGATGAAGCCAAAATTTGAAAAAGAATAATCAACTCTTAAAGGGTAGCTTTTGACTTGCTATGACGAAATGATATTTCCAAAGATAAGTTATAACCGTTGATTTTTGAGAGAATCAGCGGTTGGGGTATAACATGAAAGGATGTGAAGACGTTAGTCAATATGCACAATGCAGCTTTCTTCTCAACGAAGGCGTTAGAAACTTCCTATATATACTGTTAGTGTGAAAAGAAGAAAAGAATAAAGAAGAAGATTCAACAATAACAGCCACCTCTTTTGCTATTGTCAAACACCCATGTACAGATCTAACAAGATTCCAGCTATGAAACTCCTTCATTTTCTTCATTCAATTAAGCCATAAACTACTCATTGTATCTATATATAAACTAAGCATTCCATGTAATATTTACACAATTTATTAATACAATTTATCAGTTCATCATGTAATTTAATATGGTATCAGAGTCTAAGAGTTCAGTAAAGGTAAAAAACTCAACATCTGCTAAACACGAAACCCAGAAAATCCATTATTTTTCATCTGTTCTAAATTTTTTTTTGAGACAGAGTATCTCTGTCCTTTCTGTAAACTTTCCATGCATACGTCCAAAATTTAATTTGACCACATCATCTGAAAGTCCTCGCCATAAGAAGAATTTTGGTGCAATCCGTTTCGAAAACAGGTGTAAAATCATAAATTCGGTGAATAATAATCACATAAATTTCTGATGAAGAAAACTATTCTAACTCAGTTACTGTTCCAACTCAGTCACTATAGCAAGGTACTGTAGCAGAGGTACTGTTCATACGATACTATTCATCAGGTCCCGCAGGAGGTCAACTGACTCGATTCAAGCCTTGGTCCGATCAATTTGATTTAAATCGGTTCAGTTTGCTTTGACCAACCGATTCAGTGATTTTTATACCAGTTTTCAATAAACTCAGATCGATTCTCAAGGTTTTTAGACCTTCTGAGATCAATTTTGCAGTCCATTTTATAAAATTCTGCTTCTGTCTATCTGTTCTCGACCCTACCTCAATTTTTTATGTTTCTGTGGCCTCCCGGTTCAACCCATTTCCTACCAATTCCAAATGAACCAAAAATGGTTCCCAAGATTTTAAGACCTTCTGAATTTAATTTTGCAGTTTGTTTTGCAAAATTCTATCTCTTTCTATATTTTTTGTCTCTGCATCAATTTTTTATGTTTTTTTAACCGGTCGGTTCAACCTTTTTTTGACTGGTTCTGAACGAACCATTATTGGTTCCTGAAATTTTTGGACCTTTTGAATCTATTTTCGGTCTCTATTTTATCATTTTGTGACTCAATCTTCTGTTTTTGGCATTTTGAATCCATATTTGCCCTTCTGAATCTATTTTTGGTATTTGTTTTACTAGTTTCTGAATTTATCTCCTCTTTTGGGCTGTCTGAATTAATTTTTTAGCATTCTAAAGTTATTTATGGCATTTGTTTCAAAGCCAGATCTCCTATCTTTACGTGTTCCGCCACGTATTCTGTCTGTGTTCTGCCATTAAGATGGTTCCTCCTGTTGTCACGTGTTCCGCCATGTGTCAAAATCTGATTTTTTTTTACCAGATTCCGACTCTGTCACTAGTTTTCAGTCTGTTTCAGCTATTTTTTTTAATGTATTTTGTTTTCTGCTTCAACCCGTTTTTCAAATCTACTGAACAATCTCAAGTTGACATCTAAGATACCACATTGAGTTTGAGGGGGAGTGTTAGTGTGAAAAGAAGAAAAGAATAAGAAAGAAAATTCAATAATAGCAGCCACTTCCTTTGCTATTATCAAACATCAATGTGCAGATCCAACGAGACTCCAGCTATGCAGCTCCTTCATTTTCTTCCTTCAATCAAGCCATAAACCACTCATTGTATCTATATATAAACTAAGCATTATATGTAATATTTACACAATTCATTAATACAGTTTATCAGTTCATCATGTAATCTAATATATTCATTTCAGTTTCATTAGTCCTTCTTCACTTGCAAAGTTTGCTTCTTTTCTGAGAGGAATTGTATACTTTTCAGGTACAAGCTCATTTAAACTTGAATTTATGTCAATGGGAGTAGTTAAATTTGCATTTTATTTTTAAAATTTTTATGCTTCTCTTCTCTGCCTTGCTCAAATGCTCACATAAAGTGGTTATGATATAATCTGAGATTTTTTTTTTAAATTTTAAATTTTGAAACATACATGTAGGAGTACTGTAATGTAATGAAACGTAATCAAATGCATTTCAGTTTTTTTTTTTTTTTTTTTTTTTTGGGGTTAATTGCTTTTGTTGTGGTTCTTTAGATATAAACAAGAATGGACCAATCTATTAAGCTGAAAGTGTTGGTGGACAAGGAGAAAAACAGAGTAATATTTGCTAAATCTGATAAGGATTTTGTTGATATTCTCTTCCTGTTTTTTAACAATATCTATGGGATCAATCATCACACTCATTACACAAACTACTGCAGTAGGTTGCTTCAACAACTTGTACTTAAGTGTTCACAATCTTGGTTTTAGTTATTTCAGGTCTGGATCATGTCGAGGCATGTTGCTACAGCCTCGAAATGGGGCTTTAGCTCAGTACAAAGGTCTAAAACTGAGTTTTGATTATGGTGAGCACGATTGCTTCTATTATTGTGGGAGCGAAGACTGTCTTAGTTCTAATTACAAATTACTGTGTCATTATGATGGTTCCCTATGTGATTGTGGAGTACCTATGAATGATATGATAGATCTTAGGGTTAAGGGTACTGATTCTGGAGATGGAGTTGTGTTTCTTAAAGGGCGATCTCCATTCTTGGTGACTGATGATTTACAAGTGATGCCTCCATCAACTGCTGCCAGCTTTTGTTTATTTGCCAAGTTTGGAGTCATGGATGCAAGCTCTGTTGAGGAAAGGACATATAATATTGGAGTACAGGAGGTAATTAACTTAACTAATAAAGATATAAGTTGTGATAGGTTTACTATTGTTTAAGAATCTTTTGCTATATTTCTTGTTTCAGGTTTGGAATTTGTTGAAAAGCTCATTTGAATCAAAGATGCCTTTGACTAAGACTTTGTTGAAGCTACAAGAACTACCTGAATTGACCGATGACCACGAAACTTATGGTCTAGAGAGTCCTTCCATTAAACAAGAAGTAGGAGAAAAAGAAAATATTTGTTTGAGGTTTTTTCTTAGCAAATCTAAGAACATGGTATGTTATGCAGAAGTGAATGAAGATTTTGTTGATTTGCTCTTTAGCTTCCTTACCATTCCACTTGGTTATATATGTAAAGAAATGCAAGGTGCTACTTCAAAAGGATGCTTTAATCATTTATATCAGAGTGTTAAAGATCTTGATGTTAAGAAATACTTCAACTCAAATGACCTCAAAGAGAGTTTACTTAATCCAAAGATTCCAACTGGTTTCGGCTATGAGAAACAGCCATTAAATGTTGAGGAAGTTAACCAGCAGTTCTACTACTTGCAAACAGCTTATGATGGCTATATTTCCACAGATATACCTTGTGGTGATCAAGCCATTGCTTTAACTGTAAAAGATCCTAAGGAAGCTGCAAGCAGTGGAGGATTTGTGATAGGACCTGCAACATTCATAGTCACTGATGATTTGGTTGTAACACCTATATCTTCTATCTCAGGCATGAATGTTCTCAAGAAATTGAAGGTGCCTTTCAGTGACATACAGGAGCGCATCGTGCATGTGGGCAATGAGGAGGTGATTTAATTATGTTAATTTGAGTTATCTTTAATAAAACATCATGAATTTTGAATATCAACATTTTTGGACAATCCTTAGTTTTTCTTAGTTTAGTATTATTAATCATTTGACATATTTGTGAACTTTGTTTGATAATTTTTTTACTTTTCATTCAGTTTAGCCATTAGAGTTAGATTATGATATATACCACTATAACAAAGGCAATTAAATGCTTTTTTCATATGATATAAGCAACTAGTTCTTGACAAATGTTGAACTCCATCTAGGGAAATTTACCCTGCATATGTTGTTAGTTTGTTGGAGATTTTAACAAGTTGAGAAAATTCTTTGACTGGGTTTTATCAAAATTTTTCTTGGCAAGAGCATTAGTGATCATAATTCTAGTTAAATTTTAGGAATCGTCTCCTAATGCTAAAGCAGTCTAAAATTGTTGCTATACCCCTCATCATCAATCTGGTTGTACAAAGGTGAAACCTTTCAGAATTTTTTAGCCTCATTTGTACTCTGAATTTCTGAATTTAAAAGCTTTTTTATTCAAATAAAGAATGTAGCAGAATGGAATGCTTATAAAAGGTGAGTTTACAAAACATTATGAGCTATCCAATTTCTAAAAGTGGATTCAATTTACCCTTTTGTTAATCTCTTATGAACTTGTCTCATATTGCAGGCTTTGCATCTCCTGGTAGCTTCTTTCATTTCTGAATCTGCTCTAACTGATACGTTTATCTCCAAAATGCCAAAACAAGAATGCTGAAGACATCCTAATTTGTTGCTGGAGCAAAGAGAATTCTCAAATCACAAGTTGTTTTGGTCTTATGTTTTTGGGTGTAAGAAACTGTTGTTTGTAATTTTGTATTGACCTATATATTATATATGCCTTATGAATATATATAT
>CATKHJ010304838.1:0-11974 GCA_949750685.1 Vernicia montana
AATGTTGTTAACCGGATTCTGGCTTATTTAAAATCAGCTCCAGGTAAAGGTGTTTTGTTCTCCAAACATGGACATCTTGATGTTGTGGGATATACAGACTCTGATTTTGCTGGTAGTAGATTGGATAGAAAATCTACTTCCGAATATTTATTGGAGGCAACTTGGTGACTTGGAGAAGTAAAAAACATAATGTGGTTTCATTATTTAGTGTAGAAGCTGAATATCGTGCTATGCATCATGCAATCACAAAACTTTCTTGGCTGAAAATTCTCTTAATGGAACTTGATTTTGGTCCAAAAAAACCTATGGTGTTGTTTTGTGATAATATGGCAGCCATTGAGATTGCTAATAATCCAGTACAACATAATCGAACTAAGCATGTTGAACTTGACAGGAACTATATTAAAGATAATCTTGATTCTGGCACAATAGAAGTTCCTTATACTAGGAGTTCAGATCAGTTGGCTGACATTATGACTCATGCTGTCACTAGTGGACTATTCCATACATCGCTATCCAAGTTAGGTATATGTGATATCTACGTCCCAACTTGAGGAGGAGAGTTAGCAGGAATGGGCTATGACTCTTTCCTATTCTGTATATTTTCTGTATAGTTTCCCTTAATTTAGGAATATATATACAGTTGTATGTTTGACCTATTTATCATATATAGGTCCTTGTATCTTGTATATATAACATTGAAATATATGAAAGTATTCATTCCGCATATTTACAACTGAATCTAATCCAGGCCCTTGATAATTCATAATATTATTCATTAACAGCACCATCCACCACGTGAGGTTAACTCTATGTTCTTGAGTTTGACCTTGGATATTCCATTTTAATGCAACAATAAATATAAGGTTGGGGGTGAAAAGTTTTTGGATCTCATAGGAATCAGATAGTTGAGGGGTTGGAACATATCTCACCTAGACTTTATGACATGCACCATTACAAATTTCACAGTTCTATGGTGTTCTTAATATTTGGAAACTCCATGTTTGTGCAAACACTACCTTGCATATCACAGTCCTTCATATTAATATCTTGATGGTCTCATTTCATATACTATCCATACATGTAAACATGTTTCATTCATGTATCCACTCCAAGTATTGCAACGTGGATATCATACCTTCCCAGTTCTATTAAGTTCTTTGATCCTGAACTTGCTTAAGTTCCTCAGAACAGCAGCTATCTTCCCAGGGTCTCCAGTGACCTGAGACATCCACATGAATAGCATAAACAAACCACAAACAGTCACAGACAAATAAAAATTTTAGCATATATCATGAAATAATAGATCTGGAGTAAAAATTTCTTCAATAAAGGCCAAGTAAAGGACTCTCAACTAGTAAATCACTTCTGGAGTAAAACTGCTATGATCCTTTAAATTTCTTCGCAGAAAACATTCACTGCACAGAGTCTCTGTGGTATTCATGTTCGTATACTATGGTCAGAAGTTTATAGAACATGGCACTTAGAGACCTTCCAAATTTAATATAAAACAAATTAACTCTTGAAACAAGTTTACAAAACAGCCATAGGATATGAAACTGAAGAATGCAGCAACAAAGATACAAGGATCTGGCTACGTTAAATCACCTCGATAGTCAAAGTATGCTCCGAGATATCGACAACTTTTGCTCTGAAGATATCCACCAGCCACATGATCTGAAGTTTAAAGCCAATTACAAAAGGATCAGGTTACTTGAATGCAGAAAAGAACAAATTACCCTAAAACTAGATGACTTTCCAATATTTTTACAGCAAAAATTTGTTGGCTGATTCAGCCAAATTTCACATATTAGGTCAATAACAAATGCAAAGTCACTCCTTATCGGCAAACAATTGCTTCACACACGACAATACATATGAAACCAACAATTGCAACCGTAGAGTTAGATAGTATGGCGCGCATGTAAAAGATGGGCCAGGATGCTGGGAAACACCTAATTGGCGCATTCAGTGATTGAAGAATCAGACTGTTGCATGTGTTAATGAAACATCTCTAAATGCCAGTATGGCCATTTGACAGTAATGACTTTTCCAACAATGAAAAAATATGCATGATGAAATCTTTGCAGAACACATTACCACTATTTATGCAGTTTTCCCAGAACTCAAACATAATTTACAAGGGCAGAAGAAACTAAAAAGTAATTAAAGGAAAGGACTTACATTGAAAGATACAAATATAAAAATGCATCTCAGCTTGAAAGTGATTACACCAAGCCTAAAATTTTGTGTACATTAAAATCTAAAGGAGCTTAAGATATAATTTTCACATTCATTGGTGCCATACTTGCATAAAAATATCTATATACATGGAATACAACAGCTATAAGAAATGAATGCTTCAAATGTTTGATTCAACAACTCATCTTTCTTAAATTAGAGTAGGCCATCATTTTTCCTAAAAAAATTAACAAACCAATTACAAATTTAGAACATCATTACCTCAGGACGAGTACTTGGATCCACATTAAGTTTTATAAGTATTAGTTCACGCTCTACTTGTGGTTCCTTAGAGATATCTTCCACCTGATGCATCCAAACAAATTTGTAATAAAAGTAAGGTGCAAAACAAACAAATTTGTAAATGTCTATGCTTATGGAAAATTGGAATATGTGCAAAGGCATAGTGAATGCAGGGAACAAGCAAACAAATATTTGAGTTTTTTTGTTTGTGGTAACTTAAGTATAAAAAATTGCTGCCATAAGGTACCAGCTACCACATCTTAACGGAACAAAACTTGTCGCACAAAAAAATATTGGGCATTCTTGTTTATGACTTAAGTTAATGCTACATATCACCATCCTTGTACGACTTATCGACACTCTAACCCAACAAACTGTTGTAAAAATTTTGGAATATCTTCATTATCCAGTGAAATATCATCTGATAGTGATCAATTTGGCCTTGTGAAACGAAAAATATTAGAGGTTAATGTGGATGAGACTTAACCTTTATGACATTCACAAGCTTGTTAAGCTGCTCTACAACTTGCCGCAAAACCTTGTCAGTTCCATGGACAACTATGGTAAAGAGAGCCTTGTCCTTGTTTAAACCAACTGCAAGGGACTCAATGTTATAGCCCCTTCTAGCAAAAACACCAGCAATCCGGTTTATTATTCCACTTTCGTCGCCAACAAAAACTGATATTGTGTGCCATTGCGCCCTGAAATTAAAACCATATGATGAATCTATCTATGAATTTTGTTCAAAAGCTTCTATCTTCAATTATCGAAGCAAGATTATGAAAATAGATACTCTGTTCATCCCAAAGCCATGAAGCTTAAAACTTTAGCAAGAAATAAAAATGGGGACAGGAATTGAAGTGCACGGAACGGAAGTATAGCTGATCCAATTTAATAAGCATATAAAAATCCCATAAAAAAATTGTAGAAAGAAATACCATTATTCCTTGCAACCACAATAATCAACCAACAAAGGAAAATTAGTACTAAGACTAAAGTTTCCCGCTAAATCTATAAAATGGAAACAAAACAGCATCCTCTGATATTAATCTGGTCAAAATGTGTAACAGCATTTGTTGAGACAGAACATGGAGAAAAATAATGGTGAAAAGAATGGGCATGAAAAGATCCAGCAAGCAAGATGTAAAACAGAGATAGAGCTAACAACTGACTTGGAGCGAGCAAAGGAAGGCACTGAGTCGGTAACAGGCACAGCAGCGCTACCATTGTCTTTATTAATGCTAGCAGAGACCTTAACCGCAAAATTGCTTTTCCAAGTGAGCGGGCGGAGAAAATGTAGAGAGGTAGTGCTGGTCCAAGAAAACCCATTTCTAAAATCGAGTCTAAAGCATGGGTTGTGAGTTGGGGAAGGGGAAATAGTAGCCGCCATGTCCGTTTTCTGTTTTTTTTCTTTCTTCTCTTCCGCAGAAAGATAAAATGAGACGAGGCAGTGCGACGAAGGCTTAAGACAAGTGTCGATTATTACATTACATTTCATACAAAAAAAAAAAAAACGTGGTCCTTTTTTAATCTTCTTTGAGATGACCTTACCCACCAACTACACGTGATACATCCAATTTCCTGATTTTTGGAATTCTCATTTTCCTTTTTTTTTTTTTTTTTTTTTTTTTTGCCAAATCATATGAAATATATTTTCGACTTCTACGGTCGATGAGATTTTTCATTACTGTTATAAAAGAAAATATTGTTGTTAACATTATGAGTATCTAATTATTTGACTTCATTAGTGTTAGGGATTTTATATATAATTGGGAATTTTATTTGGTTATATAAATAAAATTAGACAATAAAATAATATCAAATAAAAATAATATTATTTTAACGTGATTCGGCGTAAGTTTATATTTACGGGCGAAAGAGATAAAATTTTACTAATAAACTCAAAAGTGGTACAATACAAAGAGAAAATAATTTTCAATCTCAAAATCCAATACATTCGATATTCTTAACCTTTCTTATACAAAATATCAAACAAGTTGCAAAATTAAAAATAAAACTTATTGTAACAAAAAAGAGGGATCACTTAATAATAAGAGAATTATTATGAATTATCAAAACAAATTATATAAATGTGAAAATATAAAAATATGGAGAGGGGATCATCTTTAGAATGAGTTAGGAAACCTATATATAGGCTAGCTCCCAAAATCCTTCCAAATTATACAGCTTGCAACAAGCTGTTAGTCAAAACTATAAATCAAGTTAGCACCGAATGCCTACTAATGCTGACTTTAATTTATTATTATTTTTCTTTTAACATTTTTTCAATAAATCTCCACCAAATGTTATAAAAAAAAAATATACAATAACTTAACCTCTAACAAACTCCTCCATAATTCAAAATTAGTAAACTTATTCTCCTTCTCCACACGCAAATTTAAAATTATATAAATTATTCATTATTTGTCTCACTTATAACAATACTGGTTTCTACAGATTTAAGTTTTTGCTTATTTTTAAACTTGAAACAATCAACTTTGATGTATCCCTTTTTCTTACAGTAATTACAAATGAGATTATTACGTCGACCACATCGAGTAATAAGAAGTTTCCCAGTATTAGATTTATCATCAAACTCTTTATCTTTTGAAGTTAATGTTGTTTTAACCTCTTTTAAAGACAAACTTTCCCTACTGCAAATAAATGTGTTCCTTAAATTCTTGTAGGATGGAGGTAAATAACAAAACAATATAAGAGCTTGATCTTCATTATTATACTTGATATCCAAATTTTCAAGATCCATACGAATAGCATTTGATGTACCTTTTGCCATATTTAACATGTGCATGCGGTGTTTTGCAACCAGTTTACTTGTGAAATTTTTGCTGAAATATAGTGACTCCAGCTTTGACCATAAGTCTACAGCAGTCTTTTCATAGTGTACTTCACGTAATACCTCATTTGATAGGCATAACTAAATAGCAGTTAGAGCTCTCTCATCTATTTTTGTTTTCTTTGCTTCTGTCAATTCGGTAGGGCATCTTATCATTCTCCAATAGAGCATGTTGCAGCGCATTTTTGTCAAGACTGCCTGCATTTTTATTTGCCATAAAGCAAAACTAATATTGCGATCAAATTTATCAATGTTAAATTTTGTTGTTGCCATGACTAAGCCAAATAAATATCACAATAAACACTCCACCCCAAGAAAAATGCAATTAGACTCTGATACCACTTGTTGGGAATTTTATACAGTGTTTAATTTATTTGACTATGTAAATAAAGTTGGACAACAAAATAATATCAAATAAAGAGAACACAATTTTAACGTGGTTTGGCGTAAGCCTACATCCACGGGCAAAAGAGATAAAATTTTACTAATAAATTCAAAGCTGGTATAAGACAAGTGAAAATAATTCTCAATCCCAAAAATCAATACACCTAATATTTTTAACTTCTCTTATACAAAATATCAAACAAGTTACAAAATTATGACCAAAAATTGTTGTAACAAAAGAGAGGGATTATCCAATAATAAGGGAATTATTATGGTTTATCAAAATAAATTTTATAAATGTGGAAATACAAAAATATGGAGAGAGGATCATCTTTAGAAGGAGTTAGGAAACCTATATATAGGCTAGCTCTAGGGTGTTCATGGTTCGGTTTGATCGGTTTAGAGCAAGTATTTCTAGCCAAACCAATAAAATCAATTTTTAAATATTTCAACTCTTAACCAAACCAAATAATACTAAAAAATATCTAAACCAAAGCTATTTAGATTTGATTTAAATAATCGGTTTGGTCAGTTTGACAAAAGTAATAAATAAATAAAAAAAATTAAAGAGATCATAGATATTTAACAAACATTAAAATAAAATCATATTATCATATAAAAAATACAAATTTTAGGTTGTGTACTTAAAATTCTATAGCATAATAATAATAATAGTGAAATATCCTCCAAGAAGTTAATAAGAATAAAAAAAAATAATATAAAAATCTTTCAAAATATAGAAATTCAATAGATATATTTAACTTCTATAAAATTTAAAGCATAATTTGCATATTAGTAAAGTAAATCCTTACTCAATCACGATGTTTGCAAAGCATTCATCCATCCAAAGTAGCTTTTTCCAAATTGGACTTAACATTTAATCTTGAGAAGTCTACAAGTAAAAGAAAAATTAAAATAGACAATTTTATGCAAAATAGAATGGCAATATGTGCAGAAATTTCTACATTGCAATATGTGCAGAAATTATTATTATATGTAGAATTTTTAACAAAATTAACTATGCAGAATATGCATAACTAAAAAAATCAGTATATAAAATATGCAGAAATAGAGAAATGTGCAGTTTATAGATAAAAGAATATGTTGAGAGAAAATAGGTATTTTATGTAGAATATAATGAGCATAATTTATAATATAAATAAAATGTGCAGAGTTTATCTTCAGAAAATTCTTCATACTTTTCAATATCTTATGTTGCTTGTCAAATGTCAATTGGGATTGACATTGATTGTAACCAACTTTGGCCACAAACAAGGGCCTCAACTGTTTTAGGAGATAAGGAGCTCATAAATGAGTAAATAATGCGACCACTTGTACTAAATGTCGACTTGGTAAGCATTAGGGTGTGAGGCCTCGCCCGAACACCCCTCCCCTCGCTCGGAGAAATGTCTTAAGGAAAGGCGCAAGCGATTTTTAAGGGAGATTCACGATTGGAAGCGGCTATCGCCTCAAAAAATTGATTTGATTTTGAAAAATGATTCGGAAGTCGCCACCCTAATTTATTTTAAATGGAAAAATTAAGGAAAAACCCAATTTGACTCCAATTTATTAATCTTTTGATTAATTTAACCAAGGATAAAATCACTAATCTTCGAATCAAGTTTGGGCTCAGGGACTAGGTTTTTGGTTTTGAATAATTTCGATTTGGCATTTAAAATTGATTTGACTTTTTTGAAAAATGATTTCATAGATGACGGATATTGATGGTAATAATGCATGAGCATGGCATAATTTATGAGATAGGAAAAATAAAGAAAGTATTTAAAATGCGGGTATTTAAGCATCCACAAGTAAAGGGTAGTATTTCCTCTAACCCTTATGAGTATTAGGGAAATTACAAAATTGCTCATTTACTCCAAAAGAATAATTAATTAATTGCATTAATTAACAATTTACATGGAAAAGTATAAATTTAACATTTACATGAAAAATTAAAGAGGGAATTGATTGGGATTTGGATTTGAAACTTGGATTTAGATTCTAAGCTTGCCTACGTACCCCATTGAATGGGGGGTCAAAACCCGCGTAGTTCGTTCCACTATGAGGTGGAAGGAGGGTTTAGGGATTGGTCAGATTGATTTGATTTGATTTGATTTGGGGTGATTTTGGAGTTGGTGAGAGAAGATGATTTACCTTCTCTCGGGGGGATTTTTGAGTGGGCGGAGTGATTTTTCGGACCGAAATACTGTTTTATCGGTTTTGATTTTGAAAAACAAGAGATTTGATGACTCAAACTTTAATTAATTAAAAAGATTAATTAATTAAAAAGATTAATTAATCATTTGAGTGAAAATTTTAATTTTAAAAAAATGATTAATTAATTAATTAAAATTAATTTTTAATTAATTAACTAATTGAGAATTGGTGGAAGATTAAAAAAAGGATTAATTAATTAATTAAAATTAATTGAAAATTGGTGAAAATTTTAAAAAAAGGATTAATTAGTTAATTAAAATTAATTTTTAATTAACTAATTAATTAATTAGAAAGAGAGTAAAACTAATTAGAGAGAGAGAAAAAAAAAACAAATTGGAAGATTCACAAAATGTTTTGGTGTGTTTTGAAGTGAAGGGAATGAGGGTATTTATAGGGAAAATTGGGGTAAAAAAAGACCAAAATGGTACAAAAAAGCAAAAAAAGGGAGAGGCATTTCAAAAATGCGCAAAAAAAGTGACGGAGCCGCGAAAACGGGCTGCGCGCGGCTCCGCGCAGAGGCCTGCGGAAGCCGCGCGGCTCCGCACGGCCTCCTTGCGGAAGCCGCACCGCATAGCCTCCTTGCGAAAGCTGCACGGAGGCTGTGCGGCTCGGCACAGCCTCCGAGCGGAAGCCGCATAGAGGCTATGCGGCTCCGCACAGAGGCTCAAGGAAGCCGCGCGGCTCTAGGCTTCGGCTCGGCTTTCGGAGCTTTTCGGATCAATTTTCAAAGGTTCTGGGTCAATTTCTGGGGTATTCTGAGATCTGAAAAATTATCGGTCAGTGTCGTTGGATCCGAAATTAATTATCGAACATTTTGGCAGTCAGTTTAGAGAAAATTGAGTCATTTTCTGGAAAAGACTGTCTGGTACAGAAAGTCTGGTCGGGGTCGGGAAAGTGATATCGGTTTGTGTTGGAGAGAAATAAATCGTTTACCTTTCGGGGGCGCTGCCCCCTTGACCCCTGCCTGCTAACCAGCTAGCGGGACCTCCGTACCGGCTCTGCGTAGCGCACGAAAATTAGCAGGTGTCAAGTTGCAACATCTTAAGGGTGCAAAATTGAAGGTTCACATAGGGTTAAAAAGTTGAGTTATTTGTTGCAACTTATATAGAATAAAAAGAAAATTTGAAGAGTTGTATGTGGGGTAGTTAGAGAGTCTAATATATAGATAGGTTTAAAAAGTTAAGTTATATTTTTTGCAACTTGTATAGAATAAAAAGAAAATTTGATGAGTCGTGCATGGGTAGTTGCAAAGTCTATAGTCTACAAAAACTAGGAAACTATTAATGTACAATACTGAGTACGTATCTAAAAATGATGTAGTTTTATTGAATTATTGGTTCGGTTCGGTTCGGTTCTATTTAATTGGATTTTTTTAAACCAAAAATTTGGTTTATAAAAATTTTAAAACCGTAACCAACCATAAAACAATATAAACCTTAATTTTTGGTTTGGATTGATTCGATTTGGTCAGTTTGGCTAATTTTTGTACAGCCCTAGCTAGCTCCCCAAACCCTTCAAAATTATACAGCTTGCAACAAGCTGTTAGTCAAAACTATAAATCAAGTTGGCACCGAATGCCTACTAATGCTGACTTTAATTTATTATTAATTTTCTTTTAACATTTTCTCAACAATCAGCCTATTCAATACTCTTAAAAAAAAAATCAGATTTTTTGTTTTTTCACACTTAAACACCAGGCTAAGCTTGACATGTTAAACTACTTAAACCCAATATTTTTAAAATCGATCCAGACAATGAATCAGTTTTCTGATTGATTCACAGTTCGACTAATTTGATCGGTCCAGTTTGTCAATCCGATCGACTCTTTTTATTTTATTTAGTTTATTTTTAATTTTTTTAATATCAAAACGATATCGTCTTGACATATTCGATTTTTTAGACAATCAAACTGGATCAATGACCAATTTTCAGTTTAATCAATCTGATTTTCAAAATACTGCTTAAACCAGTACTCAAATTCAAATGGTAATTAGTTTCACATATAAATGTGCTAAAACTAGAAGACATAAACCTAAAAGTTGTCTTTGGCGAAAAAAAAAAAAAAAAGTTGTTAAATGCTTAAAAAAAACGTGCAAATGAAGTTGGAGTTAGATGAGCATTGGAATTTATTAATTGCTGCCCACGTAACTCGCAACACAATGTATGTGGGTCCATTGGGTAATTTTTATATAAATTTAAGAGAAAATTTCACCACACACTATTTTTTTTTTTTTTTTAAATATCATTTTTATGGTTATTTTTTTTTAAATACATTTTTATGAGATGTTCTTATCTTTTTTATGGTTTCTTTTCTTATTTTCTTTCATTTTTATAGCCTCTCATTTTTCAACGTTAGTTACAAACAGAACAACACATTTTGTAAAACGATCACATAGGCAACAATATTAAGATGATGTTTATGAAGTGGGTCCACTGCTTGTAAAGTAAATAAAACAAAGAACAATATGTTGTCATTTCACAAAACAACAACACGTGCCCATTTCAACAACATGCTGCTTGTAAAGTAAATGTGTACTTGAATAGCATATTTTTGTTAAAGGCTATGATGTGGCTTATTAAATGCTTTATTAATTTATTTAAGTTAATCATGAGTTTGACATTAAATTAAATAATTATTATGCGTTGGTTATTGTTTCAAGAAGTTGAGGTGGTTTACTAAATGTCTCTTTTTTATATTATTATTATTATTATTATTTAACCCAATCAAATATTGCCACCTCAATCCTCTATAATTTTCTCATCTCTTCATTTTTTAATTTATTCATTCTATTTTATTTTATTTTCTCATCTTTTTAATTTTTGGTGTTATTAGTTAATCTCAAATAATTTGAATACCAAAATTGAACTCAATTCAAAAATTATAATATTCAATTAATTTGATCGAAAATCTATTTTTATAATTTTAAATATATATTTTTAAAAAATTTATCATTTAAGTAGTAATGTATTAATTCCAACTTGAATTTAAACTATTTAACTTTATTTGAGTATTAATTTGACATTAATTAAATATGTTCGAGACTTGAGTATTAATTTTGAGATTAAATAAATTTATTTGAGTTTTATTTGAGATTAAATAAATAAATTTATTTATTTGAGTATTAAAATACCAAATATATATTTTACGTATAAAAAAATTTGGTATATGTATACCATGTAATATTATTATATATTATTATTTTTTTTCACTATATATATATATATATATATATATATATATATATATATATATACACACACACACCAAACATATATTTAACGTATACCAAATTTTGGTATATGTATTACATTTACTATTATTATATCTTTTTATTTTTTACAAATTTGCAATCTGTATATATATAAAGTAGTTACAGATACCAAATATATACTTAACGTATACCAAATTTTGGTATACATATACTATTTACTGTTAGTTTATCTTTTTATTTTTTTCAAATTGGCAATTAGTGTATATATAAAGTAGTTGCATATACCAAAAATATATTTTACGTATACCAAATTTTAGTATACGTATACCATTTACTATTAGTTTATCTTTTTATTTTTTCAAATTTGCAATATGTATATATATATAAAGTAATTGTAGATACTAAACATATACTTAATAGCAAACATATATTATTTTTTATTTTAATTTAATACTAATAATAATTATTATTATATAAAATATTTTAAATATTTATAATTTTACTAAAATAAATTATTATTAATAAAATTTAATGATGTTAAATCAATATATTTTATGAATATAAATGTCACACCCCGCTTCGGGCGGTGCAACGGTCCTAGGGCATGGGTAGGCATAAGGCCACCAATCACCCGTAGAACCCATAAACATGACTTCCACATACGGCATCATTGCATCTAATACATACATATTCCCAAGATCTCAACCTAAATATACATATTCACATAATCTCCATACATACTTAACTTACATAAATTCTCACAAGAACATATCTTGATACATATATAATCCCATGTCATAAATTATAACATATAACTAGGTGC
>CATKHJ010304967.1:0-31357 GCA_949750685.1 Vernicia montana
GATTATTTATCCTTAAATGAGTCCTAATACACCAGTCTACTTATGTGGAAAAGGTACTTAAGCATATTGCGTGGGTAAATCATTTCCCTTAAGCACAGTAATAGTATCCGCTCACTGAAAGTGAATAAATATCCTTTTTAGGCTTAAAGAAGATAAGAAAGAGCTATTAATTGGTCTTGAAGTACCATATTTAAGTGTTATAAGTGCACTCATATATCTTGCAAAAAAAAAAAAAAAATTCCTAACTAGTTATAGCTCTGCACCTACTAAAAGATATGGGAGTGGTGTAAAAAACTTATTGTGTTATCTTCGAGACACTATTGATTTGATTATATTTTATATAATTCATATTTAATATTAGCATGCGGATGCTGGTTATTTATCTGATCTCCATAATGGTAGATCTCAGACTGGTTATGTGTTTACTTATGATACTGCAATTTATAAAGATTTTTATGGTCCTGAAGTATCTCAATAAAGATGCTCCCATTATGTTGTTTAAAAATAATGCAATCTACATTGCACAAACTAAAAGTGGATATATTAAGGGTGATCGAATTAAATATATTTCACTCAAATTCTTTAATATGTATAAGCTCCAGAAGAGTGATGAAATAGATATCCATCAAATTCGCTCGAGTGACAACATAGCAGATTTATTTACTAAATCCTCATATAATGTCATATTTGAATGGCTTGTTTTATTGATTGATATGTGCCGTTTTAAAATGTTGTCCTCATCAGGGGGAGCGAATCAATATAAGATTGTACTCTTTTTCCTTAGTTAAGTTTTTGTCCCACAGAGTTTTCTTGACCAAAGGTTTTAATGAGGCAATCTGTGCAATGATAGAATAACGCATAAATTGTACTCTTTTCCTTAGCTATATTTTTTCCCATTGGGTTTTCTAGCAAGGTTTTTAACGAGGCATATTCATGGCGCAAGTAATATCCAAGGGGGAGTGTTATAAATAATTATTATATGTGGATATTACTTAAACATTCTTGAATATATATTTTAGAGAGATTATAGTATAGGGTTATTTCAGTAATGTTGTATACACTAAACCCTAGCTATTCCTCTATATAAGGGAAGCTAGAGTTAATATAATAATAAGAGTTCGGAGCCCCTTTTACTCTCTACATATTTTCTCTCTCTCTTTACTTTATTGCTTTATATCTCTTCTTATTGTATTTGATATACTGAGCTAATAAGCCGATTTACAACATATTCCGTCTTTTCAAAATAAAAAGAATTCTCTTATCTAAACATTTAAATTTTGTTGGATCATATAAATTCTAATTAAATAAATTTTGATAGGTCTAAATAACTATATATATATATATATATATATATATATATATATATATATATATATATATATATATATATATATATATATTTTGCGAGAGAGGTCTAAATAACTAATTAGCCCATTTATAATTCAAACTCATTAATTAGCAACTAAACAAAAAACTATTAGGTGTTTGTTGGCATTTGGGCTAGAAAGGAAAACTCTAGTTCATATGTGATATGTATTAAAAAAAATAATAATTCAACCAAAGATCGATAATTTTTTATGTGAGTATTTGATATATGTGAATTTTAAGGTTAGTCTCGTAATAATAGAAATCATGTTATAATAAGACACCATTAACTGGCTGACATATTTTTTTCTTTAATAAACTCACCATTGTATTGAATGAACAATCGATAGATGGTTACCAGAAGCTGTTCAAGGATTTGAAGAATTTTAGGTAAAGTTATAAAATGAGATATTCAAATTAAAAAAATATATAATTTAAATAAATAAATAAATTCAAATTAAACAATTTTTTTTTATAAACAATCTTTAAATTTTATTAACATGAGAGGAAAACTAGATTATGGACAAAAATTTCATGCTTCTAATTGAGAATATAGTTTTTAAGGAAAAAAATTATGGATTTATGCTATTATTTAGGAAAAGTTAATAAAGGTAATTAGAATGTAATTATTTTTAGTGCTAGTTTCTAGTTTTTTTTAATTTTAGATTTTAATTTCATAAACTAATTTTTAAGATATTCCTATTTTATAGACTTTTTATTAAATTATGTTTCCAAAGTTTTAAGTTTTTGTTTTTCCTACTTTATTATATATATATATATATATAATTGGGGTGCCTAAAACGATTGCCTTAATAGTCTACCCCACTAAGCCGCCTCTGATGGCTACAAAGCATTTACTATTAAAAATATTTGTATGCATGCAAATAAATTTTATCCTTAGAATTTTTTAAGTAGGTAAAGTTGCATTTAAAAGTTGAATTAGAATTGTTCTCACTTAATGCTGTAATTTAAAATTACAAAAGGCATAAACAAATTTTGAATTATGTATGGACACGATTTAAAATACTTAATATTGATAAATCATATAGACACTTGACTATAATTTAGTTTTGGTATTATTATTATAGTTGAAAAATGTAAAGGCATATATGTTAATCTTTTAGTTGATAATTATTATTTATATTTAATATATAAAAAATATTTTATTACTTGTTTAAATAAAAATATTTTAATTGAATAAGTTGTTATTTTTTGTACAAATATATTTTTGCCCCAAAATTAGAAGGTGAGAACCGCCACTAATTCATTGTTAATTATGAATAGTTTGGAGAGGGACAATGAAATTCTTAGAGAGGATGAGAGAAGAAATGAGGATAGAGAGAAGATTTACACATATCTAAATACAATCATGGTGAAAAGAAATGAAGGATAGATAGAAGACAATAGAAACATGGTAAATAGTGTGAAACAGAAAGGGAACATGATAAACCGTGTAAGAGGGAGAGAGTGGGGAGGCATGAGTTTAAGGTTGCTTAATTATTTTTTAAATTAACTTTTTATCGTTGAAACCGCCACTTAAGTAAGGGAATTCTAATTTGAAGGTTCTTTTAGTTACAAGGATAAAATTATTACAAATTCACAAATTGAAGTGTTTAATTGATAAAATGTAAAGTTCATGATAAAATTGAAAACACCTTAAAAGTTTAAGTATTTATGTCATTAGGCTTTTTTATTTTTTATTTTTAAAAATATGAATATTTCATCCATATTCATAAAATTACATATTAATTTAAAAATAAAAATATAAAATCATATATAAGAAGTACTAAAACAAAAAAAATTGAATAAAAAATTGACTTGAATTTCTTCCAATAATCTTCAATTGTATTAATAGAGCATCTCGTCTAATAATCTCCAATCATATTGGTACAGCATTAAAACTGATAACTTGGCGAGAAACACTCTGTTTAGTAGTTATTTTTTTGCAATAAATTAACTTTCATGTCTTTAAATAAGTCTGATTATTTAAATATCAGCAACAAATTCAAAACCAATATTTTCATGAAAGAAGACACACTAAAAACTTCTATAAAAGAAAGCATACTAAAAACTTATATGAAAGAAGGCACACTAAAAACTTCTATGAAATAAAACTCATTAAATCTCATAAAAAGAATAAAAAATAACTAATAAAAGGAACAAAAAATAACGAAAACAAATCTAGATCCATACATATAAAGACATAAATTAATAGATTTGTAGAGATATGTGTTTATTGAATACAAAACTAAACAAACATTCAATCAGCCGTGACTCAAACAATAAAATTAAGAAAAGATTAGAGAGAAAATTATGTCATTAGGCTTAATTAATCATATAATTGTAAAATAATTAATGTTATTGTGGCCATAATAATTTGTGTGAAAATGAATGTGGAATATTATTTATCAACAAAAGGAGTTTATAATTGTGAGGAACATGGTTTTAAATAACGATCGATACGTTTGTCTGAGTTTTTTATGAGTCTAATATGTTATTTATCTGTTATATCTGTGCTAATAGGAATTAATCTTGAATCGATATTGAATCACCCGATACACATTGATGCGACAGTTATTTAGTGATACGGGCGTGACGTATTAGTACAAAAAAATTTATTATTATTATATATTTTTTTATATTTTATTAAATGTAAATTATAAATATATTATTCAAACAGATTATTATTTTATATTTTTTTTATTTTATTAGTGTAAATTATTAATATATTGTTTTTTACATTATTTATATTTCAGTGTATTTAGAATATTATTGATAATTTTTATAAAATTCATTTCTTTATATAATTTTTTTTTATTTATGGGTGTAAATTATTGATTAAATTTTACATTTTGGCTATGTTTTGTCTTTATATATTTATTTTCATAAATTTAAATAATGGGCTTGTAGAAATTCTACAAGGTCATCATTAATATTCACTTATATATCTTTTAAATAATGATAATTGGGGTCAACCATATCCACCATCTTTTACTATATATGAAACATAGATAAACAATACTTATCAAAACTATGAAGCGAATGCACTTGATAAAACTCAATCATTATTTGATGGTGATTAATTAATATTATGGTCTTATATATATATATTGCCTTATTTAATTAGAATAGGAGGAAGATTTTTTTTATCACCTTATTCACCTTAAATAAGGTGATTTTTTCTCTTCATGAATTAATAAAATAAAATAAATTTATTGTTATTAATTATGTAATTTGAATTTCTTTAGAGTAAACTATGCTTATTTAAGTGTTTATTAATTTAATATATTATATTTTGAACGTTACAACTCATTTTTTCTTGATTTAGATCAGTTTGCTAATTATTTTTAAAAATTCACGATAGCAGCGATTGATTCAATCCGATTAAATTTAATTTAGGTCGATTTTGTTATATTGATTCTAATACTGATACGGTAGACTGTATCGTTATTTAAAACCCTGCTGAGAAAGGGAAAAGTTGTTATGTAGATGTATTTTGTAATTAAGTTCTTTTTTATTCATGAATTTATTCCTCAAAATATTAGTTGTAGCTTCCTAAAATTTATTGTTAAAAAAAAAGGCATTCTGAAAATAATGTTATTATAAAATATCCAACTTCACCGTTGGGGTGTCCTTGATGCCAATGCTTTAAACTTTAAACCTATTAAGACAACTTCACATTCTATTTTGATTTGAATTTTCAAAGTATTTGGTCTAATGTTTGACAATAGTTTGAAAACGACTAAAACCAGGCTTGATTTGATTTTTCTCATGATTTAAAGAAAAAATCAAATAAAATAAAATCTTATGCACATCCTAATTCTATAGTTTCATCAAAACATTGCGAATCCAGGAAATGGGAAAATGGAAACTAAGCAGTTCCAAATGAATTGAAAATTTGGGATTCTTTTAAACCAAACAGAAATTATAAAATGATAAAAAAAAAATAATATTTGCCCATATAATCACCAATTTCCTTTATACATAACAAATCAATGAAATAATTATATAAGAAATTAAACAACTCAAATCAAAACAATCACAACCCATTTTGATGTTTTTCATTTACAGAAGAAGGAACAGCCAACCTTGAAGAGAAAACAGGAAGAAGCAATTCATCTTCTTCTCTATCAATACCACCATTATCAAAATTAAGAGCATAACTTTCTGGATCATACTGAAACTGATTATTATTATTATTATTATTAAAATTCCTTTGTTTCTTGAAATAAAAACTTATCTTTCTAATGAAAGTTTTCCACTTTGGCCCTGCCACTACCTCTGAAGCCTCCTTCACCTTCTTCAATTTCTTGACTACCCATGTTTCTCTAGAAAACCCAGATGCCCCTTTCTGGTTCAGTAAATTTTTGTTTTCATTTTCATGATTTTGCATCCATTTGAAGGAGAAAACTTGAAAACAATTGCACCCATTAGTTGAAAACCTCTGTTCTTCTTCTTCATAGTCATAACCTTCTTGTTCATGCTCCACTATTGGTGAATATGGAGTGGCCATTAGAGAAACTGAGAGATGGTTTATGGGATTGATTGGAGATAATAAGAGAAAAGGGTCTTAATATGGAGAATTGAAAACCCATTACCAAGAATTTGAAAAGAAATAGGAGAAACAGAGGAAGGGTCTAAGAAATTGGTATTTTTTTTTTAGAAACAGCTATGAATTTGAAGAGTTTTAGTTTTTCAATATGGTGACTTTTATAAAATGAAAGACCAATTAAAATGGATTATTTAATGCGAGAATGAATTTTTTTATTAGTTCAATTATTAGGTGGGTCTGTATGATTGGTTTGTGTTATACAATTAATGACCAAGTTGTAAAATTAGAATGGATTGCTAGGATTTTCAGGATTGACCAGTTCACTACAATTTTGCCGTCTAAAGTTTGTACTAGTTGTAGTTGCATAGACGCGGTATCTTGATCGACTTGTCCAAAGCGGCGCTTTCTTAACCATTGCCATGAAGCTTTCATGAATGAATGTACATAATAACTTAGAAAGGTTAAAAAAATTCATTTTTTAAAAAATGGTTTTCCTAATGAGTGATGTTAGTTAAAAAAAAATAACATTTCACACAAAGTTAGATAAATAAATTTAAAAACAAATAAAATAAGTGAAAATTTTAAAATTTTGACTGGTAATAATTGTAATTAAATATAATTTTATCAAAATCTTCATTTTTCTTATTTAATTTATTTTTAAAATTAATTTAATTATTTTTAGCTGAAATATCTCTTTTATAATCAAATTTTATTAAAATAAATTATAAAATCTATATATGTTGAACTGAATGGCTATGATTAAGTTGTGAGAGGTTTTCAAAAAAAAAAAAAAAAAAAAAAAAGGTTGTGAGAGATTAGGGATGAAAAACAAAGATAATTAAAAAAAACAAATTGAACCGGTAATTTGAAAAATGAAATGATAAAGAAATATTATCAAAGTTAAAATTTAACAAGTAGATAACTCAAAATGGATTTGCTTTTATATTTTATTTACCATTGCCCAATTCATAGGAAAGGCTTATAGAAGGTAAGTTTTTCTTTGATCTTTTACTTGATGACTCTTATGTAACTGAACCAAAAGCTTAATCATTCATAAAAAAAAAAATTGATAAGTTTTGATTTTTAAATTTTTTAAAAAAAATATAAACGTACAAATCGACTAAAAATTAAAAAAGAAAAGTAATTTAATAAATGGATGACATTAGCAATTCAAATAAAAGTCCAACTGACATAAAAATTAATCAAACCCACATATATAAAATAAAAGTTAAATTTAAAAGTTATTTAGAAATTTTTTTGTCATATGAGATTTAAAAAAATTCATTTTTTTAAAAAATTATTTTCCTAATAAGTGCCCTAAAGACATTGGTTAAAAAATAATAATTCACACAAAGTTAAATAAATAAATTTATAAATAAATAAAATGAGTAAAAAATAAGGATTTTGACTTATTATGGTAGTGATTATAATTAAATATAGTTTTATCAAAATCTCCATTTTTTTTATTTAACTTATTTTTTAAATTAATTTAATTAGAGTAATATTATACTTATCACTTTAATATTATCATCAATCTTACCGTCTCATCATCTAACAAATTATAATGTAAGAAATTACAGTATTTTTTTTTTATTATATAAACTCCATACAAATGCCTTTCATACACTAAGAAAATAAATAGGCAACACAACAAATCTCTACATGCTAACAAAATCAAAGCAAATCAGGAATTTTTATAAAAACAAATAGAACTTTGCACTTGTTAAATAAATATTTATGAATTTATATTTTTGTTCTTATCAAAACAAAGTAATATAAAATAAAATAGAGATATTTTTATATAAATACATTACACCATGTAAGGTGGTAAAAATGTGGTACAAATAGTGATGGTAAGTTTGGAATTTTCCTTTAATTATTTTTGTGTAAAATATTCCTTTTATAATCAAATTTTATTAAAAAAAATTTAATAAAAAAGTTTATTAAAAAAATATAAAATCTATATATGTTATCCCCTTATTAAAGCTAAAATTTAATGAGGGGATAACTCAAAATGAATTTACTTTACATTTTATTTTTTAGTGCTAAGATTCTAACTCAAAATTTTTTATTCGATTATTCAATACAACTGAATCAAAAGCTTAATGATTCAAAAGAAAATATAAGTTTTAATTTTTGAATTTACTGATTGAACTTGAAATGTGAGCTCTCAAATTTGTTTGGAAAAAGATAAACAATCGATTAAAAAAAATAAAAAAATGGATGACAATAGCAATTCAAATAAAATTCCAACAGACATAAAAATTAATCAAATCTATATATATTATAAAATAAAAGTTGAATTCAAATGTTGTTTAGAAAATTTCTTGTCATATGTCGAATAATTCTCTAAAATATTAAGCATTAGATGAAAGCACTTCAATAATTTTTTTTTGTTCCAATTAAAATTTATACAAATCAGTGCATATATCTATTTATTATTATTTCAATAAATTCACATATAATAAACTCAATTTTTATATTTTTTTTATATTAATATTCAAAATTATCAAAAAGTAATATTTAAATTTAATAATAAGAAGTAACATTTAAATTTAATAAAAAGAATAACAATAACAACTACTCATGTATGTTAAAATATTTTTTAAAAAAATTAAATAAAAAAAATGATAAAAATCTATGCAAAATACAGACCTATGATTATTATAAAATAACAAGTGAGGAGGAATTTAAAGTTTTATAGTGATAGCTTTAAGAAAGTGATTAAATACATTCAAAAATTTAAAATACATTCCACACTCTTTATTCTATATGATAAACAATTATATTGTCCACAAAATATTTTTAAGTCAATTAATCATAATTATGAATTATAATGTATTCTCCTTTACAAATAAAATTTATTTTCCTAAAAATTTGATTTAATTCACGATTAGTTACTTTTAGAGAAAATGTGTAAATATGATCATAATGTTTATCCTATATAACACATCATCTTTTTATATTTTTAAAAGTTAAAAAATAACCATGACGTTATAAATTATGATCATCTCGCCGTAATAGTTAACAACTTCTCTTTACTATTTTCTCCATTTGTGAAATTTATTTTACTGTTTAAGTCAGACTTAAATGATAATAATAAAAAGTTAGAAAATTGAAAAATAAGCTCATTGCATTACTGGAGAGAAACAGCCATTAATTTATAGGAATGGGTACTATGCTGGATAATCTCTTCGATAACCAGCCATTAATTCCATGACTTGAGCAAGAGTTTAATAGAAATTCTATTTGTGAGAAACACCTATGGTTCTATAAAAGCTAAGAAATCTGAAGCCAAATCAAAGCAAAAATTAGAGTGTAAAGCAACTAATAATCCCAGGGCGGGCAAAATAGAGCAAAAGAGTAAAATTATATGTAACAGCCAAATCTTGAGATAATGCTGGGCATTGTTTACCCCATTGACTTCGTCGTTTTGGTGATGCAATATTTTTCAATTTTCAATTCTTTTTTTATTATTTAAGCCTGACTTAAACAATAAAATGGATTCCATAAATGAAAAAGAAGTGAAAGGAATGAGCCGTTAATTGTTAGGGCGCGATAATCGTAATTTATAACGTCAATTATTTCTGAACTTTCAAAAACATAAAAAAGTAATGTGCTACATAAAGTAAACATTATGATCATATTTACACATTTTCCTTTACTTTTTTAAGCATTTTATTATTACATTAAATCAATAATTATTGAATAATCTTTAATGTACAATTGAATATGATTTTATTCATTATAATAAGAAGTCCTAGATTCATAGTTTAGAGAAAAATTAAAATTTATTTTTTGGTGTATGAATAAGTTAAATATAGTTTTAATGTTCTAATTTTTATAGCAATATAAATATTTAGCTTATAAAAATTGTATAACTATTTATGAAATATAAAAGAGCATAATCAAAGAAATTAATAACGTATAGCTCATACACACATTGTACGAGTGTGGATAGTATTATCATTTTATATAATTAACATGAATCAAAATTGAGATGGTAAAGGTAAACCCATAGAAAAATTAAAATTAAAAAACGAGATGGTTAAAATGTTGCTTTGAGACAATTGAATATATTTTCCTCATGAAGTTACGACAGAACATACAAATGTTAAAATGTTAAGACAAATGGCCAAAATTGCATACAAAAACAAAGGAAATACCTACCAACTTCACAAATTGTTATCTAAAGTCTATGAAAATCCAATAACAGAACACATACAAAACAAAGGTTCCTAACAACTTCTTAAGTTCTATGGACAATGATTCCTATTTTAGAACATTGGAGATAAATATAATAAAAAAATGAAAATATAAAGGCTCTCCCTGTACTACATTTTTAGCAAAACAAATTACATGTCTTTCTACAGCCTGGAGAAGCAGCACTTTGCAAGAACAGAAGAGACAACAGACTCAACAACTTGCCTGGAATCAATTTTGAACCTGTGGTTGTGTTGAAGGTAGTGTTTGAGTTGGGTTTTGTCCCTTGGGAGGAATTTTTACTGCCATTGCACGTAACTCATTTGCGATTTCAGTGAAGTTTGGTCTCTCTGATGGCTCTGATGACCAACATCTCTCCATTAATGATCTCCATTCTGAATCACAAGATTCAGGCACTGGTGGCCGTAATGTGTTGTTCACAATACCACCTGAACAACATTTTGGTGAGACAATGATTGGCTCAGATCATGTTTTGAGCACCGTTTAGAGAAAACTATATAATTCTTGGTACAGATAAAAATATTACCTATAATAGCCCCATAATGCAAGTCTGCATATGGTTCTTCCCCAGTTAGAAGTTCCCACAGCACGATACCAAATGAGAACACGTCAACCTAATTAAACAAGAGATCAATAAAGCATAAACCAGTTAAATGAGAGCAGAATATTTAAATGGTTGAGTAGTATAACAATAATAAATAAATGAACAGCACAAACCTTCTCAGAAACAAGGCTACTACTGCCATTCAGAAGCTCTGGTGCCATCCATGGAAGTGTTCCACGAACACCACCTGAGATAAGTGTTTGACATTTTGCCTTGGACAGGCCCAAATCACCAACCTGGTCCAAAATTGGAACTGAGAATTGGATTGTTTGAGTGATTGACTCCGTATTTGTTAATTATAGAATCCAAAAGAGAGCTTCTCCCACCACACACCACCCCACCCTTCTCTCTCTCACATATATACTCTTTTAGGGAGTGAGAGGAAGGGTGTGCTTTTTGCAGAGGGGTTGGGTTGGGGTGAGCATATGTAATTACCCAGAACTGTAAACTAACAGAACCATGGACCTTCAACCAACTATCCTACCCTTGCAGATTCATAGCACAACATATGTCATGTAGTGCATTTGGAGATGGAGATTCATTGCCAACAGGAGATGCCAATTTAAAGAATTTTTCATAAATAATAAGAATAAAAGTCTCAGAACTTCTACAAATAACAAAAACATTGCATTTCTTAACATTCAGGGCCAATGACATAAATCATAATCTCATAAATCATCACCCATAGAGATATAGATAGAAATAACCACAACCAAGATATAATGAAATGAAAAGACATAAAAAGGAAAACTGTTGCCTATTTATGACATAAGAAATAGTTGAAGATAAGGATGTGCACTGAGCGTTAGAATAAACCAATAAATAAGATATAGGAACCAAGAAAAAGTTATATTTCTTTAGCTCTGGTCACTAACCTTGCATATTGGGCGGTGAGGATCTCGAAGATTGACAAGTAAATTGTCACTCTTCAAATCGAAGTGTACTATGTTCTTTCCATGCAAGTATTCCATACCAAAGGCCACATCCATGGCAATTAGCAGACGCTTACGCTTATCAAGACTCCTAATAAAAACCATGTAAGCAATCAAATTTAAATCACATAAAAAATGATGCATAAAGGGGTTAACTGATACAGAAAGAAGAGATATAAACCCAAAAAACACCCACCTCTCATTTTTCTGCAATGCATTTCTTAAAGAACCATTTACCATGTATTCTGTAACAGTTGCCACAGAACCTCCAGGACCATCAAGCACAATACCATAGAAGGCTACCACATTTGGATGGTGCAAGTCAGCAAGCTTGATTGCCTCATTCCAGAAATCCTCTATCTGATTTTATGCACATACCAGTGAAGCACAGTGAACTTAAAAACAACACAAGTCCCAGAAAAGGAATAATACAGAAGAAAAAACACAAACCATGCGATCTTGTTCAGAAGGTTTCCCAGCAAAACATCTATCATTGATCCGTTTAATTGCAACATCACTACCCCTCCACTTCCCATGATATACAGTGCCAAAGGTGCCAGAACCCAATTCTTGCAGCTCTTCAAGATCACTATTCTTTATAATCTGCCAACAAGTATAGATATTATATATATTATACATATATTCCCTAACAGAGACAGTCATAACTGTATAACCACAAGAATTAACTAAAGCAAATCTTCAACCTGCAAGCGACCAATGTCTTCTGATGCTGGAAATCCAATATTCACCTTTTCTGGCAGTTTACTCTTCAAATCCTGAATTAATCAAGTAAAAAAATATGGTTAAAAAATCATTTAAATGAATCAATGATAGAATGCCACTGGTAAGTAAATACAAAAATAAATATGTGACAACGAAGACATCCAAAACAAAAAGGATTTGAGCACCTCAAACTTAGCTTTGGGATGCATTTCTACATCTTTACATGAAACCTCCTTGTCTTGACTTGCTTCATAAGCCGATTCATGAACCAATGATTCATGACTAGGAGTAGCTGACTGAAAGACTGATGCAGCCACATCCTCAGCTACAGCCTGAAGTTCTTGCTTGATGAGTTCCTCAGTTGAGCCTTTAATAGTGAATCCCAAACACCAATAAAAGAAATAAAATAAGAGATGATTTAGCTTATCCAGATTACACACAAACAGAAGCATAAAAAGTAACAACTTTCTGACCTTTGAATGATTGAACTTGCTCTGCATAAAAATCTTTCTTTGAATTGTACAGTGGCTGGGAAACTCTATCCCCCAACAGTCCCTCTGTCCTTAGTTCTCCAGGATTACTTAAATAGTTGTCATTGAAAGGATCTTTAGTATCAAAGGTTTCTTTTTTTGTAAGAATTTTGTTGGGTCTAGGAGGAGGAAGATGAGTATCATGCCTTAGATTCCAGGGATCCTGGTTGCTGAAAAGTGAATTGGAGGAATCCTGAACCTCTCCAACCATAATGGGTGATGATAAGGAAGACGGCACATTAGCATTTGGAGATGCAATTCCCAAATCAACAGGACAGGGACCAATTTTTGGTAGTAATCGCGAAGTGTCATTTTTCCATTCAACAACAGGTGTGATTCTATCAAGTGCACAGGCTGGCTCGACAGCTGAGAATGCAGGGTTTCCATAACTAAACTCACTAGAATCCAAGAGATGAATCCCAATCTTAGATTGTAGGTGTGATCCTTGATTACCCAAAATAGGTGGTTGTGTGACCTCATAAGATTCCATTGGTCGAGAATTATACAAATAAGAAGCTTTCACAGAAGTAGGCAGCACTTCAGTTTGCTTAACATGATTCGATTCAAGAACCACCTGAGGTTTGTTATAGGTATTATCCAAAAGTACATCTCTCCCAGCTATCTGCGGAGATTTGTGATCTAAGACTTCTTCCTTTCTCGATCTATCAACAACGTACTGCTCATTATTAGCATTAGTTTCAGGTGAGCGTATCCGCAGAGTTTCCATCATCCCATCAATTGGTCTCATCTGGTCATGTGACACACATGAGTCTACAATATCTTCTTTGGAAACAATATGAGGCACTTTAGCAGAGTATTCTACTGGAGATTCATGAGCCATGCGTTCCAATACTGGAATTACATTAGCAAAATGAGGAAAATCACCATTAATAGGTTTGTTCAGCAAGGCCTCCTCATTACCCTGGTATTGGCTTGGCACCAGATGCTGGTGGACAGAATCTTCTTGATGAGGGTGTGGCATTGCACTAGTGAATCCCGGAACACCTATAATACCATGAGGAACTGAAATCTTAGATTGATCAGAATTATCTGTTTTCCGCATGGCAGTTCTCTCATTTTCATTGGGAGACTCAATATTTTTAGAGAATACAGCTGCTTCCGATTGCTGCAATCCAAGTTGATCAACATGGCTAGCGACAGAGGGTCGAACCCCAAGAGTTTGTTCAACAATGCCATCCCCCAAGATTCCACCTACCATAACCTGGTTCAAAGGTTGACCCTTCATTGTGTCTCTGATAGGGACACTAAGATGAACTGGGTTTGAATCAGAAGAAGGGCTTACACCTCCCTCCCTTTGATCATGTGCCAAAGGATCTGAATGTGCATGAGGCAATGCTTTCTCACACAGGAAACAATCTTCTATTCTCTGAATTTTCTCAGGAAAAATTACCTGTTGGTGAGACATTGAACCATCAGAGAACACAACATGCTCTGGCTGTGGAATTGGATAACCATAGCCTCCCCCAACAACTGCAGTCGGAAACTGCGCCTGATAAGCACCATAGTTTGGGTCAATAGGAAGCTGAAAAATCCTTGTACCATATGTATTTTCATCAGAAAAACGCTCCAAACAAGTTTGTTGGGATTGCAACAATGACTGAACCACAGTTGGTCTCATAGCAACATGAGAAGATGCAGGTGTCATTGTCATATGAACTGCAGGAAGAAATTGATGAGCAACACCTACACTACTGTCAGGAATCTGCTGTTGTTGGGTGAATCTCATCTGAGCATTTGGATATCTCATCTGGGCAGAAAGATGCATATAATCTGCATGATTTGCAAGTTCTTGGCGAGGATCTACATAAGCCTGCAAGTGAGGTGCAGGTTGTGGAATGCCCATTCCAGCTTGCTGGAAATCATATCCCACTTGCTGTTGTGGTACAGTAACAGGTACAGACCTCTCAAATTCAACCTCAGGCTGAGAAGATAAAGTTTGGGGAGGACCAGATTTAGCCATGGGAATGCCCAAAGATACAGCAGATGCATCAGCATGAACTGGAGGATTAGGTTCCACTGGCACAAATTTTGTAGTAGTGTCATGAAGAGTCACTGGATTCCCTGTAGGAGACAGCAGACTGGTTGTTGGTGCTCCACTTACATCCACAGGACCTGAGCTATCAGCAGCCTCAGTCCCGCTAAAATCAGAGTTCTGAGTTGAAGTTGCACTTGCTATACTCTCTTTCCTTGCAATACCACTGCCAACACCATCCATGATCCCATTTACTGCATCAACATATCTCTGTCCACTGTCATGTAAATCCCCAAAGTTCACCATACCAGATGCATCAAGCTCCATAGCAGAGAACAAAAACACCCTTAACTTAGCTGACCCATCAGAAGATCTCTCAACCAACTTCTCATACTCATCCATCATATTATCAAGATCATCAGGACATGAAACGGACACTAGTGCATCAAGATCCTCATCAGGAAGCTGGTATTTGATGATCACAGGTTGCCCATAAGTATTCATCATCTTCTGCACTAGCTCATTAAAGCTCACATCTCTCCTCACACTAATGATCCTCGTTTGCCCTCCAACATATCTCAACATACCATCACTGGGTCTAGGCAAAATCTTCCCCCCCAAACTACACAAAAATTTAACTTTCTTCCCTGAAACTGAGTCATCCCCACCCTCCTCACTTGCATGATCAACTGCACTGCCACTACCACTTCCACGGCTGCCCAAATTGGGACTGTAACCATATCCCACACTTGTCAATTCATTGCTCCCATTGGAATTAACCCTATTGACCAAATGATTAGTGGCACCCAACCCCGATGCTATATCATTTCCAGCATTATCAACTGCGTTACTAACCACCCTATTCCCCAAATTGGGGCCATAACCAAACCCAATAACAGGGCTATTCACACCCACATTTACGCTCCCAATCGGCACCGGTAGACATGGGGCCCAAGGGGCGACACGTGGCGCAGGGTTGACATATCCTAAACCTACAAAAGCCCCATCAGATACAGTTGCCGGGTAAAAAACGGGTATGGAGCCATCTGGGTTGGCAAAAATTTCCGGATTTCTACTAGTGGTTGCTGTGGTTGCAATGGTAGAAGCACTACCATTAGAAGCTGCCACAATGCGGGGCTCTTCGGGTATGGTTCTGGCTACGTTTATTGGTCTTAGATCGTTTGGTATATAGTTCTGATCAAATGCCATAACTAATTCCAAATTGAAAAATGAATTAAAATATAGAGAGACAAACCTAGGGTTTTGCTAATGGGTTTTGTTCTATATATTCACTATGATAAACCCACAAAAAATACATACAAAACATAAGGATTGAAAGCTGAAAACAGAGTAAAAAAGAAAGCGAGAAAGAGAAACAAATACCAGATTTGAACGGTGACTATCCCAGATATAGAGATAAGAAAAGAATACGAACACTGAGAAACTGAGAGAGAGAGAGAGAGAGATATAGTGGTAACCGAGTCGGTGCAGACTAGCTTGATTTTGTGAAGGGGGTCTTTTTTTTTTTTTTTTTTTGGTGAATCTCTTTCTCACTCTGTTTCTTCTCTCACTGAATCTTAATCAAATATATAAAAAAAAATTAGATAAACTTTTGTTCGGATTTGGATTTTTCTTTAATTTTGAATTTGTTGAATTTATTTGAATGATTTATGTATAGAAATGGAGGAAGAGATGAGAAGAGAGATTGGTCGTTTTGTATAATAATCTTATTAAAGATGGGAAGAGAGCAAAACAGAGGGGTTAAGGCACGTGGACTGGACCGTTTCATGCAATTAGTATTTTTATTTTTTGAGTCAAAATTGTTGTTTTGCTCTTTTGATAGTGGAGACTTAGAAAATGACAAGATTGTGTGAGTGAGACTTGTGATAAGAGTTAGAGATTAAAGGGTCTTTCCAACCAAATTTTTTTTTTTTTTTATCCAAAAAGAAAAGAAATCAATATTTAATTCTTATTATTAAATTTAACAAGTAAATATGTTAACAAGGTTAAGTTATTGTTATTTTTTATAAGAGTATGTTTGGCGAAATTTTATTAAAGGAGATAGAGATTGTCAAGTTAAATTTTTAACCTCCTGAATTATGAGACATATAATCACTCAATTATATATTAGCCCCATGACAAATTCACTACTTTTGAAAAATTGCGCTTTGAATTAAAAAAAAAATTAATTACTTTTGATAAACTATAATTTGAAAAAATTAAAACATTCATTTTTAAAAATTGTAATTTCCTTAGAAAACATTGCATCAACGGTGTTCAAACTTTTTAATTTTTGTTATTTTAATGTTTCAATTTGTTTTTTTTATTCAATTAAGTATTTGAACTTGTTAATTTTTATATAATTTGGTGTTTCTAGCAAGTTTTACAAGTTAAAATGATTATATATCTTATTTTGAATAATAAATTTACTTAAATATTCTATTTTTAAAACGTTATTTTTTTCTTTCTTTTTAATTTTTTCTTCTTTCTTCATTTTTCGTTATTATTTTTTTTAATTTATATTTGCTTTCTAAGAAACAAAACTATAAATAAAAAATTTTATAATTATTTTTCTCATTTAAAAAAAATAATACTATTTTTCTCTACATTTTTAAAAAATAAAATAAAAATTCAATCATTAAATTAAATTCATTTCTATTTTTTCTATAATCATCAAATAAATTAAAGAAAAAAAAGTATTTGAAAAATACAATAAAGAATAAAGAGGGAAAAAAAAAAGAAAAATATAAATTAAGTGATGAGAAATAAGGGTATTTAAATCATTTTAGTATATAAAATGAGTAATATAATTACGTTAACCTGTAAAATCTGTCACATACACTAAAATGTTAAAAAAATTACCAATTCAAACACTTAATTGAACAAAAAATAAGTTCAAACATCAAAATAGCAAAAATTAAAAAAGTAAAACTTTTATTATTTCTTTTCTTTTTTTAATAATGAATTTCTTATACTTCTCCATGTTAATTTTTTCACAAAGTGTTTAATTAGGTGGGTTATTTGATAAATTGTAGTGTTCTTTTAATGATGAGTACAACCACATTTTTTGAATGCATTAAATTAAATTAATTTTTTAGATGGAAAGCAATATTCGTTGTATATATGATTAAATTAATAATGAAAATTATATCTAAAAATAAAATTATTTTAATGAATAATCTAAACAAACTCAATTAACATTTTATATTATTGCTAGTAGGAAAAGTAAAAAATTATTATATATTAAAATTAAAATTAAAAAGAAAAACTCAATTTTCAGTTATATTTCAAATGTACGTTACATGATAATATATTGCATATCATTATTTATGAGCTCCAAAAATGGCTCCTCAAATATAGATTATACTAGCTAAGCTCAAGACATGCCCAAAAGGCCCAAAAGCTGTAAGAAACAGGCCTTACAACATCCAAACATCCAAGTTCCAACAATCAATCCCTAAGGTTTCATAGATAGGCCATTTTCGCACCTCATCTCCATAATTATCTTGGCATTCGACACCTCGCACCAACATTATCTCGCCTTGCCAACGGATGATCCTACTTAGCTTACAAGGAAAATCATCCCTTCCAATCTCACCTAACATGCAATTCCTGCCACCTCCAAAAAACTGGATTCAGTCAACTCAGCACAAGACTCCATAGCCATCAAAACAAATGCATCATTACTCGGTCCAGCTACATAATGATGTGACTATGACTCATCAATCAATCGCAGCCATATAGTTCACTCTCAGTTCCTCAGGTGGGAAAACCTAGTAAGCCCTCATCTTTCTGGTTGCCTCAAGAGCCCAGAAAGGCATTGCTAAAAAAGCAGTCTCTCGGTCATCTGCTAGAAAGCTGATCTCTTCTCCTTTAGCTAGCCACTCTTAGGAGTTTAACACCAAGACCTTATTTCCCCACTAGAAAAGATCACAGTGAGAGCCCTCACTAACCCTCTCACTTAAACACTTAAGGAAGCAGTGTATCATCACAAAAATCATTCTTTCCCCGTGCCTTTTAGCCCCATTCATGCAATCACACTGACTTACGCATCGGCCATAGGCTTGACGTGCCCCGAATGCTTTTTTCCTTTGTGTCTTTGCCATGCAAGCTTAGATCATTCATTAGTTCAGAAGCCCAACTCCAACCTTTATGATGTTAAGGTCCAACCTTTCCTACAACAAGATCCAACACCTTTAAGTGGTCAAGATCTAACACTTTCAACGCAACTCATCTACATCCACGAGGTCTACTACCTATCATGCTCATCACAAACTCACTAATGTTTTTCATCCAACACTCTCTCAATGCAAGTCTAGTACCTACCAAGTCTAGGCCCAACACCTAATGATTCTTATCCCAACTGATGGGTGATCTCAAGACTCGGGATCCCGATAAAAAAAAAATCTCACCAATTATAATATATATATCCCAACTCAAGCAAAAGGAGGGTATTGGGAAATATATATATTTATATATACACACACACTAGACATAAGTATGTGCAATACAGTTGACTATATATATTTATATATACACACACACTAGACATAAGTATGTGCAATACAATTGACTCTTTAATAATTAATATATTTGATAGATTAAAAAAAATATTATATATTAGAATTATTAATTTATTATGTCGATAACTATAAAATAGTTATAACACTTAAAGAAAACTCTCTCTCTCTCTCTCTTTATATATACACTTAAAGTCATTAAACTATTACATAAAAGAAAAAGTGTACTCTAAGAAAATGCAAACTAAATAAAAGGATTTCAATCCAACAAGTAACTACAAAAAATAATTATATTATATTATTTTGTTTTTCTTATGAATAGAATTCAAGAAAAAAAATTAGCATTAAAATAATAATAAAAATTGTTAGGAACTTATGAAAATATACAATAGGTAATAAATATATATGTTTAACATTTTTTCTATAAATACTCTCTCTAATAGTTAATAATTACAAAGGATTTTTTTCTAAAATTTATTAATTATTGAGTAATAGAATTATCGATTATATAGTGTGGAATGAAAGTAGTTCTTTAAAAATGTATTAATTAATAGAATTATTAATTTATTAAATATTAATTATAAAAGGGTCTATTGTACCCAAGAAATGTTATGTAAAGAAAAAATTTAATAAAAAAATAAAATATAAATAATATGTTATAATTTATATTCCTTTTAATGTGTAAAGTGTAAAAGTTTTTTATTTTTTTCATAAGAGATTAGTGAGTAGAAATAGTATTGTGGACTAGAGAAAGAGATTATTGTAGACTAGATAAACAGATTATTATTATTATTATTTTTTTAAAGTAAGGTGACGTTTGGTAAAATTAAAAATTAAACACTAAAAAATTAAGTATTGAATGTTAAGCGCTGAATATAATAAATACTGAAATTTTTAAGCGTTGAATATAATCAATCTGTTTGATAATTATTATTACTGAAAATTATTAAACTCATTTATTGAACATATTTAACCACGTGATATTAATATTTAAGTTTTAACCATTAAACATAATTTTGAAATTAAAAAAAAAATAGAAGCAACAATCATATTAAAATAATATTTCTCATAAGTTTTTAAAAATTAAATATCATTAAACTTTAAATGAGTATTATAAAAACTGATAAATGAGTATCAAAAAAAATTAATACAACTAAAAGTTAACACTCACATGCTAATTATTAGAGGAGTTGACTTATTCAGTATATAATTGTGAATCTATGTAGTTATCTAGTTTTGATATTGTTGATACCTGTACATAATTTGAAATTATAGCAAATCTCACAGATTAGGTTATTAGATAGATTTAGAATATTTCATTACGATTGGAAAAACAACCCAATCTCATCATATACATGTATATACATATTTCATCTTTGTTCAATAAAAGTAAGTAATTATTCATTCATCTTAACATGGTATCAGAGCATTGTTTCTAACATGTTCTTCTACCCCTTTGTCTCATCTTTTTTTTTTTTTTTTCCTATCACTCTCACAATTAAGTCAAAATGACTTCAGAAGGCACTTCTACTTCTCATACCACCATTCAAAATACTCAACAACCAAATAATCCTCTTATAACCATCAACATCACCAAATTAACCACCACCAACTACATCATATGGAATCTTCATATTCGAAGTCTATTAGAAGGAAATGATCTCTATGGCTTCCTTGATGATTCCCACCCTAGTCCCACACCAACAATCACTACCAATAACAACACAATACCAAATCTAGCCTACACAACATGAAAACGCTAGGATCGTCTTCTCTTCAGCACCCTCCTTAGTGTAGTCTCTTTATCCGTCCAACCACTTCTTGCCTGCACCACCACCTCTCAAGAGGCTTGGACAACTCTGGCTAATACCTATACAAAAATCTCATGGCCATATCAAACAAATCAAAGACCAATTGAAAAATTATGTCAAGGGCTCCAAGACAGTTTCTGAGTATATGAAAGTTATCAATAATCGGACCGATGAACTTGCCTTTCTTGGAAAACCAGTTGATGAAGAGGATCTCATTGATAAAATCCTTGATGGACTTGGGGAGGAATACAAAGGCATTGTTAATGCTATTAATGCTCGTAAAACTACTATCTCCTTTGATGAAATTAATAAAAAACTCATCAACAAGGTGGTATCTCTCCAACAATCACAAACACTACCATCATCCTTCCCAGCCACCACCAATCCTACCAATCAACAAAAGAATCAATCTTGGAGACCAACTCAAGGACAACAGTCAAGGACCACCTCAATAACCACGTTCAACGCTCCTCACAATAATCGACCTCCACCACGTCTATATCTTGGATATTGTCAAGGATGTGGTGCTCAAGGACATACTGCCAAGCGATGCTCCCTTTTTCGACTTGTTGCTACTCAATCCTCATTAGCTCTAATACCAACACAATCACAAGCTCCACGCCCTACATCTCCATGGCAACCGCAGACACACCTCACTTCTCTTGAGACTACTGACACCCCCACATGGCTACTTGATAGTGGGGCTCACACCATGTCACCGCAGATTTGAACAATCTTGCAGTTCACACTCCTTATACAGGATCTAATGACATTATGATCGGTAATGGCTCGAGTCTTCAAATCACCCATACCGGTTCTACCACTCTTCCTACTCTCACTTGCACTTTTAATTTACACAACAATTTTTACATGCCTAACATGAAAAAGAATCTTATCTCTATCTATCAGTTTTGCATTACTAATAATGTCTCTATTGAATTCTTACCCACCATTTTTTATGTGAAGGACCTACGCACGGGGGCAATTCTTATGACGGGCTATACTAAAGATGGTGTCTATGAGTGGCCAACAACCTCTCCAAAATTATCCACTCCTCTTGTTTCCTTCTCCAGCGTCAAGACCACTTCGTCCGAGTGGCACTCAAGATTAGGTCATCCATCATCGTCTATTTTTCAACATATTATGTCAACATTTTCCTTACCTTATTCTATGTCACACAACTCTCATTATAATGCATGTTTAAGCAATAAAAGTCACAAGCTTCCTTTCTCTAAGTCTACAATTGTTTCTTCTCACCCTTTACAAATAATATTTTCTGATGTTTGGACCTCTCCCATTTACTCTGTTGGTGACTTCAAGTACTATGTTATCTTCGTTGATCACTTTACACGTTATATCTGGTATTATCCTTTAAAGAAGAAATCTCATGTCTGTGATGTTTTTCTCCAGTTCAAAGCACTAGCAGAAAATCAATTCAAACAATCCATTGTTACTCTTTACTCAGATAATGGTGGAGAATGTCAAGCATTAGATAAAATTCTATCCATTCATGGCATTTCTCATCTTACCTCTCCCCTATATACACCTAAACATAATGGTCTCTCTGAACATTGACACCGACATATTGTAGAAACTGGACTTTCTCTACTCACTCACGCATCACTTCCGTAAACATATTGGAACTATGCCTTCGCAACCGCTATGTATCTCATTAATCGAATGCCTACACCTACACTTTCTCTTTCCTGTCCCTTTGAGTCTCTCTTTCGCTATCCAACAAACTACACAAAACTTCGTATTTTTGGTTGTTTATGCTACCCATGGCTACGTCCCTATTCCAGTCACAAACTTGATTCTCACTCCATTCCTTGTGTTTTCGTTGGCTACTCACTAACTCAAAGTGCTTATCTCTACCTTGATCCTTCCACCTTCAAAATCTTCACATCCTGTCATGTCTAGTTTGTGGAATCTATATTTCCCTTCAAATCCATCCAAACTAGTCTTCCTCATCCTAGTCCAGACACACTTCCAAATTGGTTTCCATCTGTGTCATTCCTACCCACTACATTTGCATCACTCATCACGCCATCAACAGCCTTGCCCCCAAGCTCAAATTCATCCAATTCCCAAAATACAATAGATCATTCCATTTCCTCTAACACCACTTAATCCAGCGAAAACACCACAGGCCTATAACAACTACATTTACCTCCATCACCCCTCAATTCAAACATTCCCACTCCAAACACACCGCTAACACCCTCTCCTCCATTACCACTCCCTTCCGACAACCCGCCTCTTAACCAACTCATCAATACTCACACCATGACCACTCGTGTTAAAAACCATATCCACAAACCTGTCCAAAAACTTAATCTTCTAGCTACCATCAAATCACAACCTCAACTTGAACCGCACACAGTGACCCAAGCTCTTAAAGATCCTGGGAACTTGTCCCGCCTAATCCATTGCAAAATTTAGTTGGTTGTAAATGGATTTTTAGAATTAAACATTTATCTGATGGCTCTGTTGACAAGTACAAAGCACGACTAGTGGCTAAAGGGTTCCACTAGCGACTTGGTGTTGATTATCATGACACATTCAGTCCGATTGTCAAACCCATTAGTATTCGCTTGGTTCTCAATCTTGCTGTTAGTCGTGGGTGGTCCATTCGTCAACTTGATATCAATAATGCCTTTCTACAAGGTCACCTTTCTGAAGATGTTTTCATGGCACAACCACTTGGTTTTCTTGATCATAATAATCCCACACATGTATGCAAGCTATGCAAGGCTATATATAGTCTCAAACAAGCGCCACATGTATGGTACCATGAACTTAGACAATTTCTTGTAGACTCCAAATTTTCAAACTCACATGCTGATACATCACTATTTGTCTTCAATAATAATGGTACTCTAATTTATCTCATTTTGTATGTTGACGACATCATTGTTACTGGGTGCAATGCCGTTGCCGTTTAAAAGTTTATTGATCTTATTGGCAACTGTTTTTCTATCAAAGATCTTGGTGCTATGAGCTATTTTCTTGGTGTTGAAATTGTCACTAATTCTAATGGTTTGCTACTTTCTCAGTGAAAATACATTACTGATCTTTTAGCTTGTACAAATATGTCTAATGCTAAACCTGTCTCAACACCACTTGCCACCGACTCTACTCTTAAAGCTCTTTTAGGCATTGCCTTAACATATCCATTAGAATACAGAACTGTTATTGGTAGTCTCCAATACTTGTGCCTTACTTGCCTTGATATTGCATATGCTGTTAATAAGTTGTCTGAATTCATACATCAACCCACTATTGATCATTGGAATGTTGTCAAACGCTTGCTTCGTTATCTTTCTGGTACAATTGATCATGGTATTGCCTTGCATCGTCACACAACAATATCTCTCCATGTTTTTTTCGATGCGGACTGGACTGGTAATAAGGATGACTACACCTTTACTAGTACTTTTATTGTCTATCTTGGTCATAATACCATTTTGTGATCCTCCAAGAAACAATGCACGATTGCACGCTCCTCCACTGAAGCTGAGTATCGTTCTGTTGCTGCTATAGCTGCTGAGTTACATTGGATTTGTTCCCTTCTAACTGAACTTGGTGTTTATATACCTGCAGCTCCAGTTATCTATTGTGACAATGTTGGTACAACCTATCTCTATTCCAATCCTGTTTTTCATTCACGCATGAAACATGTTGCAATTGATTATCATTTTATTCGAGATAAAGTATAAAGTGGTGCTTTACGGGTGTGAACCCTCATTTTAGCACCTCCAAAATTATTTCTGGACTCACAAGAGCTGACCATAATATTTTTCTATCCAGACTGACATTTTTTTGATTCTGACCGGACTACCTGTACCAGACAGTATTTTCCTAAAACTGACTGGATCTCTCCCAAAACTATCTGTCAATATATCCGATAATTAATTTCGGATCCACCGCCATTGACCGGTAATTTTTTAGACTTCAGAAACTCTCAAAAACTGACCCAGAACCTCGAAAAATGGGTCGCCTCGCAGACGTATACGAGGCTGGCCGAAGCGTCCGTCGACGGCCTACTCGTTTCTGCGACGCTGCCTCGTGGAAGCCGCGAGGAGCACCTGCAGACGCGCCTCATGACTCGCGGCTTCCCAGAGTCACCTCGCACGTTAGTGCAGACAGCGCGTCAGACGCGTCAGATCCGCCAACCCTCTTAGCTGATGGTTAGACGCGTCAGATCAGATCTGACGCGTCTGACCATCCGCCAGGAGGGCTGGCGGAGCCGCCAACCCTTCTGGAGCGTCCGCCAGCTTCCTTGGCGGACGTCGTGAGTGTCACTCATGGACACGCGTTGATCTCACGCGCATCCGAGAGGTCTTCTGGTGGTCGTCCTCCTTTTCGCTATTTTACCCTTTTACCCCTTATTTTTTCTGTTTTTGAAGCCCTTTTCGGTCTTTTTCGCCCCCCATCTGCTCCTATAAATACCCCCCATCCATTTCATTTCAAAACACACCTCAAGCATTTTGTGATTGCTATTCACTTGCTTCATTTCTCTCTCTCTCTAATTTAGTTTTCACACACTCATTTTGAGTAATCATAATTAATTAATTAATTTTTCAATTAGTTTTAATCTCAATTAGTTAATTAATTAAAAATCAATTTTAATTAATTAATTATTTTTTAATTAGTTTTCATCCAACTTGATTAATTAATCCTTTTAATTAATTAAAATTGGGTAATTAAGCAACTCAATCCCCTTTTTTTAAATCAACCTCGTTTTACGAAACAGAATTTCGCTCGGGCAAAACCACTCTCCCACCACATAAACCCACAAAGAAGGCATAATCTCTTACCCTCATTCAAATTCCAAACCAAACCAAACCAATCAAATCTGACCGTTCTTTAAACCCCTCCACCTCATAGTGGAATGAATTACGTGGGTTTTGATCCTCATTCAATGGGGTACGTAGGCAAGCTTGGAATCTAAATCCAAGTTTCAAATCCAAATCCCAATCAATCCCCTTCCCCTTTTATACTTTCCTTGTAAATTTCAATTAAAGCAATTATTATTTATTTAATTATTTTGGAGTAAAGGAGCGATTCTGTGATTTCTCTAGTACCCATAAGGGCTAGAGGAAATACTCTCATTTACTTGTAGATGTTTAAGTACTTGTCATTTATATTCTTTCCATATATATCATAACTATGCCATGCTCATGCATTATAAATTGTCATTAATACTTGTCATACATGAAATCATTTTTCAAGTCAAATTAAACTAAATAGCCAAATTGAGATTATTTTAACCAAAAACCTAGTCTCCGAGTTCAACCTGGTTCAAAGACTAGTGACTTTTATCCTTGGATAAATTAATCAAAAATTAATAAATTAGAGTCAAAATTGAGTTTTTCCTTAATTTTTCCATTAAAATAAATTAGGGTAGCGACTCCCTAACCTTTTCAAAAATCAAATTAATTTTTCGAGGTGATAGCTGCTTTCAATCGTGAGCACCGAAACTCGTACCTAACCTCCTTTAAAAATCGCTTAGCCTTTCCTTAAGGCATATTTTTTTCCGAGCGAGGGGAGGGGTGTTCGGGCAAGGCCTCACAGTTGGCGACTCCACTGGGGACATTGCCACCATTTTTCAATGAAAGGAAAAGCAAAAATAAGAGGATTACTATTTGGTTTGAATTTTTCAAAATAATCTCTGCATCACTTTGCATAATAAAGGCTCCTTGCCTAGTTCTAGATTTAGGAAAAATTTTGGATGGTGAGTAGCATTGGCTCGACAACTCTCTTTGAGTATGTTGGGAGATAGCGAAAATATTCCACCCTGTGATGAATCTCCAATCATTTCAGTGGTGTAACGAGCAATCCGTACTGTTGGACCCACGCGAGTCTCTTTGACTCACATGTGGTTAGGTATATCGATGCTCTAGTGGGACGGGGACTTTTAAACCAAGCTACCCTTCACCTTGTACATATAATTGTCTTAACCTTTGACCTTAGGTTCCGTGAACCATAATAAAGAGTTTGTGCATAAATCATGAAACTCTTTTGACATGCATCATGCCATTGACATGCATACATGCATAAGAAACTCGAGAATAGAGTCTTTTCACCCTGTAAACCAAAACTGGTGGTTCGTTACCCAAAAATACCCAACTAACAAACCCGGTGAAGGGAATCCTTTCCTGATGTACCGTTGCATATGTTTATCCTCTCCAAGTGTAAATTCTTACCCTTCCTTTTCTTTTGAAGGTACTAATGGCCAACCCAATCAACATTAATACCGTGAATGCCTTTCTCACCAACCTCCTCAAAAAGCAAGAGGATAATTTTCAAGCCACTCTCAACTCTGTCCTTAGTATTCAACAAGCTAATTTCGACAAAGTTTTAGCCACCCAACAAACTAATTTTACCAATGCCCTTGATGCTTAACAGGCCAGCTTCAACAATACGCTGGTCCATCTCACCACTGCTTCCACTAATGCCATGAGTCCCCAACGCCAGTTCATCATCGATGAGATGAGGGGAATAATGAACCAAGCTAAGCCCATTGATATTGCCCCTACCATTGATCTGACCCATAACCTCACATCACCAATCTCAAACACCAATGTCATCCTGACCTCTATCACGCCATCAATCCCTCGCACCGACCTGTCTTTCTTTTTGAATCCTTTTCAAAGTAGGGAAAATCCTACCCCACCAATTATTAAAGCCTTGAAGCGTAACACGCTAGAGCAAGTTTCCATAGTGGAAAAAAGGTGCAAGAAGAGTGACCCCTACACTCCCCTCACCTCTGCTGAATGGGAGAGTATTGAGGTAGCTACCATCACCAGCCAGCGTCCTTTGGAATTGGGACAGATGACCTTTATTGATTTGCCAATACCCCTCGCCTTGATTTATAAGAAAGCTTTAGAAGCCAAGATAATCAAGCCTTTGGAACCAAGAGCACCTCCCAATCCCTTGCCCAAGAAGTATAATGCTAACGAGCACTGTGACTATCACCAAGGAGGAGGGCCTAAAACTGATGCATGCAGGGCTCTAAGGCATAAAATTCAAGATCTTATTAATAGTGGAGACATTATTGCTCCAAAGCCAAAGCCCAGCATCATCACCAATCCTTTTTCTAACTATCAAGCTCATCCAACCATCCCAAACTCCAACTAATAATTGGTACTCTGAGAAGGGTGTCGGCCCTGCTGTACCCGAGTTCTCTCAGTCCATATCTGAGTCATTTGAGTCGTCTCAGTCCATGTCTGAGTCTGAGTCCTTTGAGTTTATGTATGAGTCTTCCGAGTCTAAGTCGAGTCCCCTGAGTCTATCCGAGTCTTTTGAGTCTATTTATGAATTCGAGTTTGTCGAGTCTTCCTTTCTGGAATCTGTATTTTGCCTTCTAGGTTTATCCTTTAATGTAACCCATGATGATGGGACTTTTATCAGCAATGAAAAGTTTAAACCTTCTGTTTTGCTCTACTTCTTCTGATTCATCATTGAATAGGACATCTGAAGAAGAAAATTAAAATTAAAATTAAAAAAAAATGAATGAATTAAATAAATAATTTTTTTTTGAAAAAGGCAAAAGAATCAATTAAATATGGCACAGAGGAAAAAATCCAAAATCCAAAATCACATACATTACATCTGCATATCATGATACACAGGTATTGACTAAAAAAGTTCAACGGTTCTTGGACTGTTTCGTATGGGAACCCAAGGATATGGTAGGGGTAGATCCAAGCATCGCGGTTCACAAGATCCAGACCTACGAACTCGTGAATCCTGTTAAGCAGAAGCTGCGCAAAATGAAGGAGGAATGGTCTTTGAAGATCAAGGAAGAAGTGACCAAGCTGTTAGACAATCAGTTCATCGAATCAATCACTTACCCTTCATGGTTAGCCAATATAGTGCCTATCCCCAAGAGAGATGGAAAAGTTCGCATATGTGTTGACTACAGGGATCTTAACAAGGCTTGCCCGAAAGATGACTTTCCTTTGCCTCATATTGACTTATTAGTAGACCGTATGGCAGGTGCATCAGTGGTCTCCTTGACCGACCTCTATGCAGGCTACAATCAAGTCCAAGTATACCCTTCCGATAAGGAAAAGACATCTTTCATAACAAAATAGGGCATCTACTATTATCGGGTCATGCCTTTTGGTCTGAAGAATGCCGGGGCAATATATCAGATGATGGCAACTATTATCTTCCATGACATGATGCACAAAGATGTCGAAGTATATATAGATGACATGGTGATAAAATTTGAGACCTCTGAAGAACATCTAGAAGCCTTGGAAAGATTTTTCTTGAGACTCAGACAGTATAATCTCAAATTGAACTCGGCCAAATGTGTCTTCGGTGCCTCCTTAGGTATGTTCCTCGAACATTTAGTCAGCCAGCGGGGTATAAAAGTGAATTCTTCCAAGTCAAAGGCAATCATAGAAATGCCACCTCCTAAAACTGAGAAGGAGATCAGAGGTTTCCTAGGTCGCTTACAATACATCAATCGTTTCATTGCACAACTGGCAGATGTTTGCGGACCGATTTTCAAATTGCTGAGAAAAGGAGCCTCTAAGTAGTGGAACGAGGAATGCCAAAAAGCCTTTGACATAATCAAGGAGTATCTGCTGAATCCACCCGTGCTGCAGCCTTCGAGACCAGGTCAGCCATTACTGCTTTATTTAGCAGTTACCCAAGAAGCTATAGGTGCAATGCTAGTTCAGAATGCCTCAGACTCTCACAAAGAAAACGCCATCTACTACCTGAGCAAGCATATGTTGGCTCATGAGATTAACTACAATCAGATTGAGCAACTATGTTTAGCTTTGGTATGGGTATGCCACAAACTCCAGCATTACCTATGCTCATACACAACCCATGTGTTAGCTGACAAAAGCCCTTTGAAATTCCTTATGGGGAAGCCAGTTCTTGATAGCAAAATGGCAGGATGAATGGCAGTACTTGCGGCATTCGACCTAAAATATGTTCCAAGAAAAGCAGTAAAAGGAAGCATAATCACTGACCAGCTGGCTGCAGCCCCTATAGATGGTGAAATGTTTGAGTTTGAATTCCCAGATGAGGATATCCTGACCATAGACCCTGAAGTATGGAAGCTATTCTTTGATGGTGTGTCTAACAGTAAGGGTTATGGAGCCAGAATAATTCTTGTCACCCTAAAGGGAGATCACTTACCTATGGCAATCAAGCTAGTCTTCGAAGTGACCAACAATGAGGCTAAATATGAAGCATGCATAGCTGGTTTAGAGGTGGCTATCAACATGAGGATAGATCACCTCAAAGTCTACGGCGACTCGAACCTGATTGTTTCCCAAGCCCTTAGCAAGTGGAAAATAAGAGAAGATTGTTTGGTTCCTTACCATCAACGCCTGAATGATTTAGCAGAGAGCTTTCAGGAACTCTCCTTTCACTACCTTCCAAAGGCAAAGAACCAGTTCGTCGATGCCCTAGCCACTTTAGCCTTAATGATAGATGTGAGAGACAATGAAATACACAGACCTATTGTCATTGAACTAAAGAGGCAGCCTGGGTATTACACCATGTGTATGAATCTTTAGCTAGCAGATGCCAAACCTTGGTTTTGGGATATCTTTAACTATATTCAGAATGGCAAGTATCCAGAGGGAGCCTCCAAAGCAGATCGGAGGACCCTAAGGCAGTTAGCTGCTAACTTTATACCCAATGGAGATGTGCTATACAAGAGAACCTGGGACAACATCCATATGAGATGTGTGACTGAAGAAGAAGCCCAACAGATCATAGAGTGGGTCCATGGAGGGGAAGGAGGCCCGCACATGAATGGCATTGCTTTGGCTCAAAAAATCATGAATCTGGGTTATTTCTGGCTAACCATGAATGAGGACTGTGCAAAGTATGTGCAAAAATTTCATAAGTGTCAAATCTTCGCCAAATTACAACATCGGCCTCATGTGCCACTGAATCCCATAAGGACACCATGGCTTTTTGCCACTTGGGGCATAGATGTCATTGGAAAAATCTCTCTGAAGTCCTCCAGTGGTAATGAATACATTCTGGTGGCTGTGGACTACTTCATGAAATGGATTGAAGTAGCGCCATATCAAGTCTTGAACTCTAGAAATGTGGCCCAT
>CATKHJ010304979.1:0-11452 GCA_949750685.1 Vernicia montana
CTTTAAGAATAGAAATTGGTAAAACAATCACTTGGGTGAATTCATGAATATATTGCATTAATAATTATTATACAAACTCTAGACGCTTTTTCCCATAAGACTACAGTTTTTACATCAATTTAAGAACTCTTATTTGCATTTCAGCATCTTTCATTATTTGCATTGTTCTTTAATTCAACTACAATCTTAAATCAAAATTTTTTTACTTGTCTTTTTACTTAAATTAGAAGAATAAATAATTTTCATTTGCACTTCCTTGAGAGACGACCTTGGGTGCTTCCAGTGTACTACAATTGCCCCGTTTGCTTACGGGTGCCTTTTTTATAGTATAGTTTTTGGGCGAACATCTTGTATTATCACATTTTATGGGAATGTGATCAAGTGTTTGTCCATAGTCCTTGAGTTGTTGTTTCATCCAAAGAACTTGAGTGCAACAACAACACGCTGCCATATATTCTGCTTCAGCGGTGGGCAAGGCAACCAAAACTTATTTCTTGCTAAACCAAGAAACTAAGCACTCACCAAGAAAGTGGTAAGTTCCAGAGGTACTCCTTCTATCTAAGAGACTACCGGCATAATCCGTATTGGAATAACCAATTATGCTAAATGAAGAATCTCTAGGATGCCATAATCCTAAATGCAATGTTCCATGTAAATATTTCAAAATCCTTTTGACCGCACTTAAATGAGACTCTTTTGGACAAGATTGAAATCTAGCACACAAGCATACACTATACATAATATCGAGTCTAGAAGCTGTAAGGTAAATAAGTGAGCCAATCATACCTCTATACTTCTTTTCATCTACAAGCTTACCCATTTCATCCTTGTCAAGCTTAGTTGATGTGCTCATTGGTGTCTTGTTACTCTTGCAACCATCCATTCCAAATTTTTTCAATAGTTCTTTAGTGTACTTGGATTGGTTGATGAAAATGCTATCTTTGCATTGTTTGATTTGAAGACTAAGGAAGAATTTGAGCTCTCCCATCATGCTTATTTCAAATTCCCTAATCATACACTTAGCAAATTCTTCACATATATTTTCATTAGTAGCACTAAATACAATATCATTAACATAAATTTGAACAATAAGTGTATCATTATTGTGTCTTTTTACAAAAAGAGTAGTGTCAATATTTTCTTTTACAAAATCATTTTTTAATAAAAAGGAACTAAGCCTTTCATACCAAGCTCTAGGAGCTTGTTTCAATCCATACAAGACCTTAGTCAATTTAAAAACATAATTTGGAAGTTCATGATCCTCAAAACTGGGAGGTTGTTCAATATAAACTTCCTCTTCAATAAAACCATTAAAAAAAGCACTTTTCACATCCATTTGAAATAATTTAAAATTCATATGACAAGCAAATGCAAGTAATATTCTAATAGCCTTTAATCTTGCCACTGGAGCATAAGTTTCATCATAGTCTATGCCTTCCTCTTAGTTATACCCTTTGGTAACCAATCTAGCTTTGTTCCTAGTGATGAAACCATGCTCATCTAGCTTATTCCTATATACCCATTTGCATCCAATAATTGGATATTTTTGGGTTTAGGAACAAGTTCCCAAACTTTGTTTCTCTCAAATTGGTTGAGTTCCTCTTGTATAACAATCACCCAACACTCATCATTTAGAGCCTCATCAATAGTACTTGGCTCAAATTGAGAAACAAAGGCAAGATAATTATCTAAGGCTTTAAAGTGAGATCTAGTACTTACACCCTTTGAAGTTTCACCAATGATGAGTTCTTTAGGGTGATCCTTGAGGTAGCTCCATTCTTTTGGGAGTTATTGAGTGTGATCCTCTTGATTGAGCTTCAACATCTTATTGAGTCTCCTCATTCACTATCTCTTCCCTTAAATTGTCCTCAATTTCAAGCTTTTCGAATTCTCTTACAAAATCATCAAGAACACTACCTCTCCCAAGATCAAGCACTAGATTCATCAAAAATAACATTCATAGACTCTTCAACTACTAAAGATTTCTTATTAAAGACTCTATAGGATTCGCTAGTGGTGGAATAGCTAAGAAAGATACCATCATATGTTTAGGATACAAATTTTCCAAGATTATCCTTAGTATTCAATATATAGGACTTGCAACCCAATACTCTAAGATATGAAATTTTGGGTTTTCTTCCATTCCATAATTCATAAGATGTTTTCTTTAAGATTGGTCTTTTAAAAATACGATTTGCAATATAATAAAAAGTATTAGCGGCTTCTGCCCAAAAGTATATAGGACGTCCATACTCATTGAGCATAGTTCTAGTCATCTCTACTAATGTACTATTTTTCCTCTCTACAACACCATTTTTTTGTAGTGTTCTAGGGGATGAAAAATTATGAGAAATGTCAAATTCAATGCAAAAGTTTTCAAAAGAATCATTTTCAAATACTTTTCCATGATCACTTCTAATTTTTGAAATCAAATGTCCTTTTTCATTATGAACTTTCTTTGCAAAACTTTTAAGTGCATCAAAAGTATCACGCTTATGAGTTAAGAAACTAACCCAATTGAATCTAGAGTAATCATCAACAAGTACATAGGCATAAAGTTTTCCACTCAAACTAGCAACTCTACAAGGTCCAAATAAGTCCATATGAATAAATTGTAGAGGTCTAGAAGTGCTTACCACATTTTTAGTTTTGAAGGAAGACTTATGTTGTTTCCTCATTTGGCATGGTCCACATGTCTTGTCCTTTGAATATTTGATCTTTGTTAGTCCATCAACTAGCTCATCCTTGCTTAGGCTATGAATCAACTCCATGCTTGCATGACCAAGCCTTCTATGCCAAAGCCAAGATTCAATGCTAATAAATACAAGACACTTGAAATTATGGTTAACTAAATTGTATAAGTTAATTATGTAGGTATTGCCATCTTTTTCTCCTTTGAACATCACTTTTTCATCTACCAAGGTAGTGACAAAATATTCTTTGGAGTCAAAGATGACTCTATTACCTTTGTCACATAATTGACTTACACTTAACAAGTTATGCTTTAAACCATTAACTAAATAGACATCCTTAATAAGGGAACAACCTTCCTTACCAATTGATCCAATGCCAATTACCTTACCCTTGGCGTTGTTTCCAAATGTGACATTTCCTCTAAGCTTTTTCTTCAAGGAGATGAAGAAGCTTGCATTTCCAGTCATATGCCTTTAGCAAAACCATTTTAAAACCATGGTCTCTAAAAGCTCATCATTACCTATATCATTGTCACTACAATTATTGAAATCATAGCAAGAATGAGAAGTAGTGCATACCTTATTTGAAGAGTCTTCTAAGGCCATAAAACATAGATTTTCAACCTCTTCCTCTTCTTCATCATTGGAAGAGTCCTCATCCCATGTAGCCTTGAAGCACTTATTTTTCTCCTTGTCCCACTTCTTCTTCTTTTTGAATTTGGGACATTCCAGTTTGATGTGGCCTTGCTTTCCATACTTATAGCTAGTTACCTCACTATTATTTTCTTTGTTGGAGTTTTCATTTGAGGTAAAGTTGGAAGGAGACTTCCTAAAGGATCTCTTCTTTTTTACTTTTGATGATCTCCTTCACTCTTCTAGAAAGCATGGCCAATTCATCATCTTTTTCATCACTCTCATCTAAGTCACTTTGACTCTCATCATCATGTTGATCTTTGGTGAAACATTTCAGAGCTATTGCCTTCTTCTTTTCAACTTGGACTTCTTCTTTCTCCAATGTCATCTCATGAGTGAGAAGCTTCCTAATAAGAACATCCATTGGTAGCTTGTCAAGATCATGAACTTCTTCAATTGATGAGACTTTGGATTCAAAGTTCTTCTTTGGAAGAGCTCTAAGAATTTTGTTATAGATGTTTTCCAAATAGTAACTTTTTCTAAACTTTTTCAAACTTGTGACTATGCCAAGGAATCGGTTGGTCATATAAGTCACATTCTTATTGGGATTGATCTTGAAGAGTTCATACTCATGAACAAGCATTTGGATCTTCTTGGATTTGACTTGCTTAGAGCCTTCATGGTAGTTCTCCAATGTATTCCAAATGCTATAAGCATTTGTACATTGTTGAATCCTTCCACACTCTTCTCTAGATAGAGCACTAAAAAGAATTTCCATGGCTCTTTTGTTCTTACCATTTACTCTTCTATATGCCTCTACCCACTCTTTTCTTGGAATTAACTCTTCTACACCATCAACAACCTTTGATGGAGGTTTCCACTCTTCAAGCATACTATCCCATAAATATACATGATCACTAACAAGGTAGACCTCCATTCTATGCTTCCAATAAGCATAGTCGGTGCCATCAAAGTGTTGTTTGAGATGATTGATCCCTTTGTTAGCCATTAAGATCTTTTCTCACGCTTTGAAGCTGTAGAAATGAGACCTTTGCTTTGATACCACTTGTTTCCCAATATGCACCAATTGGTGGGTAATTAAAAAATTAATTGAACAAGAAAGAAGGAAGAGAATCAACAAAAGGATTTATAGTGGTTCGGATTATAACAAATCCTACATCCACTCCTCAATCACCAATTAGGTATTTCACTATCAATGGAGTTTTAGTAAGTTCACTCCCAACTTAGTGTTTAAGATCACACCAAACTTTACAAGTGTTTTCAATAGGCTCACATTAAAAACCTCTCAAGTGTTTTTACTAAGGTTAACACTCAAAGCCAATAAAAGTTTTCACTAAGGCTCACTCTCCAACCTAGATAGTGTTTAATGGCTAACACTAAACCCTTTGAGCAATGAATGCTTTTACAAAAAACACACAACGTATTAAATGAAAAATTGAAAGCTTGAGAAATAAAATTGCAAGAGTTTGATTGTTAGAGAAGTACGTGGTATCCATTAAAGTCCTTTGGAGGGGGTATTTATAGTTTTCCACCACCAAAGAGCTGTTACATAACTTTGAAACATTATGTTTTCACTTATTGTCTAATTATATCACTTGACTTTATTACTTTATTTCTGTCATTTATCATGATTTACTAATCTAAATGAGTTTATTATTTTTGTATTTTAAACTAGACATATATATCTACAACATATCCAAAATTGAACTTAGAATTCAATCTATAAAAAACTTAGTTACCATTTCAATTCAATTTTATTTTTGTTGTAGGGTAGACTGACCCTATCATACTCCTTTGAGTATGAATCAAGATTTATATTTTCAAATAAAATTTTCTTCTACAGAGAGTTACTAGAGACATTAAGGAACATTTATTATGTTTTGAGTTTAGCTTAGTTTTATCTTTAAAGTCTTCAACTTAGAAGATCCAATTCAGTTTACAAGTTGAATCCAAATACAGAGTCAGTTATAGAGCAAGCTCTATTTCTTATACTGTACTTAGAATTTTGTTAAGCCCTTTTGTGGGTTAATTATAAACATATCAATGATCATTTTACTAGTTTTTAGTTTCTCCTAATTCTTTCTCTATCATCCTAAATTCATGAGGTATATTCTCAAGTTTGTCAATGATGTTAAATCGCAAGAATTTCCATACCTTATCACATTCACTAGATCATATCTCAAAATATACATATCCAATTTAAGTTTCCTTTCACAAAGAGTTCATAAACATGTTAATTATCATTTTTAATGTTTTATACTTGGCCTAATTCAGTCTCTAATTTCATCGATCATGCTACTCTAATTCGGACTGCCCATTTTATTTATAAACAGTACCAATTTCAGTTTATGTGTGATTTCTCTTTGTACACACTAAATATCTTAAATTAGTTTTATAGGTGCATACTTAAGACATTTACCTACAAATTTTATATTTTGGTTATCCCTAAATTCTATTCATAACATCCTTTATGGGTTCAAACAATTTTGGGTTACCCAAAAATTCTCAAATCTGGGTCAGTGTACTTCCAAGAGAAATATCTCATTACTATTCAAGAATTTCATAAAACCATTTTATGGAATTATAGTTAAGATAAAATAATACAAATTTTATGTTCAACACTCCTCCAAATTCAACTTCTAAGTACACATAATGCATATCCAAAAATTCTGCCCAATTTAAAACCTAAGTTTTCCATTTCAAGTTTAAAAATCAATTCAAGTTCTATCTTGCATTCTAAACTCAATTAGCCTATCAAATATTTCAATTAGCTTCATAATACACTCATAAACATCAAGAAATTAAAATAAATAATTTTTCTCTAATTTTTCCTTTATAGGGCGAATCAAAAATAGGAAGGAAGAGAAAGAAATTATGAAATTTTAACACTATAATTTATTTGTTCATACTTAGAATGAAATTTGAAGGCAAAATTTAGAAGTTACCTTAAAGTTTTATGGACTGATGATGGAGAGCTTGAGTGAGCCGGCCTCCTTGGGAGCAAATGAGCTAGATATTTCTTTTCTTGATAAGTGATGGAAATGAGGTGATTTAATGTCTTTAAGATAAGCTTTAGTTTAAATGAATGGTGTTGATTTGTTAAGGATGATCCAATTGCTAGTATTTTAGCTCAATTTTGAATTTATGAAATTCATTAATGAGTAGATAAATATGAACATTTTTTACGATAGTAAAATTTTAATTTCCATTTAAGAAATGTCTTGCTTGTGTAATAATTTTGACTAATGAAGTTGTAGGGTCCACTTTCATTAAGTTAACTAGCTTATTATTTTCATATAATTTCCATTAAAATTTCCCCTATCATACACATATTGGGCCGACCATATTAGTATATGGTTTGGCCTAATGCTTTATTTCACAAGTTCATGCACAGTTGAATTGTCATTTTCGACAGTTTTTTCGAAATGGCTATTTTATCCTTTTTTACAGTGTACATTATTGTAATCGCTATCAATGCAAATTATTAAACTTATTTTTATTAATCATATTCATAACATTCTTATGAGTACTTAAGTACTATAATATCATAGTAAAAGAAAAATTTTACGTATATTTAACCGAGCATGTCTGAGCTCAGATTTGGTCTTACTATCTCAATAATGGTTTGAATTGCCTTCCTATGGCATCATCGATAATCCTTAGAATTCTAATGGGTCTAGGGTATTACATTCTACCCCCTTAAGAAAATTTGTCCTTGAATTTTAATGGACTAATCGATCATTGAAAAAACAATTGAAGTCATCGTTGTAATATATTTTTATCATTTCTTCAGTTTCATTCCTTGATACTTGACTTTTGTTATTAGACTTTAGCCAAATTATTGCTTTATCTCAATCTTTCTTCATTTTTTTTTTTTGTCTAAGATGACGGCACTTTAGTGTCTCAAGATCTTTTAGTACCTATGAGGGATTAGGTTCATATCCCTTTAATATCAATAAATGGAACAATGGGTGAACGCATTTCAATGTAGACACAACTAATTTGTATCATATCTTCTTACCTTGTTTAGAATCTCATTGGGTTGAATAAACTAGATGGACAGTTTATCTTCATGATCCATTAGCAATCGTTTTACTTTAAAACACTAATCATTTATCTTTATTCAGTAGATTTGGATGTGTCGTTTTCTTTCTTACAGTGTTTTATTGAGAACTATTTCTCTTAAATCATAGGCAAAATTAATCAAGATTGATTTCTTGTTTCAATTTTTCTTAAATCATCCATACACGGTCCTAGCATGGTTCTTCCCATATCTAAACAATTCCTTTACTCCATCCGTTGTTTTTATCATTTACCTATCGAGGTAACTATCATTACCATTTACCCTTTTTAATATCTTTAATATTTTATATATATAGTACAATTCTCTTTCTCTAAAGTTATCTTTCTATTGGAAATCATGTAGATGTGGAAATGTTGTTGATATCCTCGTCTTTTTGAATTGTTTAAGTCCTTTAATTGTAATTCTTTCTCTATAGTCAATTCATTCATTATGAAGTATGCTATTTTTAGTTGACAAGACAATTCATGACTCACTTTTCTTCTAGTTCTCTGAGCCAACTCATCTCTTTTCAAACGTATATGAAGAAATAGTTCTTCACTTTGGGTAAAGAAGTTCACTGTAGTTGCCTTGATTATATCTATCCTACAGTCATGATGGATTGTTCTTTCCAGAGTAATCGTTGTCCAAGAACAAGTTTGTCGCATCCTTCATTACTTGAATAGGAGAGCAATTAAACCACTATAAATTTAGAATAAGTGCATCAATGATATCACAATCAAATTTCTAAATTCCTCTCAAAGCTTTTATAATTTTCTTCTTGATCTATCAATTTCTTTTTCACTTTATTCTTTTAAGTTTCATGGCTTTCTCTGTATCGTCCATTTATAGACCTAGTCCTTTCCTTTATAATGACCTTCCTCCTGAACTCTGAGCCAATATTACTCAGAAAACTCTTTATAATTTATCCATTAAATAAATTTTTGAATATCAATCTCTTCTCATCTAAAAATATGGACCTCAATTTACAAGAGCAATCAGTAGGGGATCGACCTCCTTTTCAAGTTTGTCACTTCACTTTCATATTGCATTTTGGTACACATGTATTATTTAGAGTATGTTCAATATTTCATTCATATAATTATTACACTAGTGTATGTTTACACATACTAGTTCTTTGATATTCATATCACACACATATACATATATCATACTAGATGATAAGAATTCATTCATATACGGATAATGTGGAATTATCTTAATGATGGACTATAATTGATGACTAGGAATCCTATGCTCCATGGTTCAACATATATGCTTTAACTTCTTAAAATTTATTAGTCTATACTAGACTTAAACTTTTGCTTTTATACAATATCTGTCACACCCCACTTTCGGAGATGTGACGGTCTTAGGGTATGGATAACTATAAAGGTACCAACAACCCATAGAACCCCTCATGCCATAATATAATTCATTTAACAAATATCATTTAGAATCCTAAGAGTCTCAACTTGCATTAACAGTATCAGATACCTCACATATACCAAATGTATACCCATCATATACCATTGTAATTCCAATATACATAACCTATACCACATGAATACTATCCATATAATGATGTTTCTCATCATCAATCAACATGTTACTATACAAGATATTAATTACTATAATCTGTTATAACACATCACATTACAATTTCTGACCAATATAGAGTATTCAATTTAACCAATTACTACAATACTAAAACCATATTAATCCATGGAGCTCTAAATGATATGACCCAAAGAATCAAGCTATGATCATCGTACATATAGCGAAGTAATCCCAAGGGGAGATTAATACTTGAAATCCACTTGCTGAGTCCGCTAATGGACCTGAAAATAATACACTATGGGGATGTGAGAGAAGCTCAATAAGTACTTAACAATAAAAATGAAATAATGTATGAATACATGTTTATCAATAGAATTAATAGGGTTTCATTGTATCAATGTGAAGGAAAAGTTTCATAACAATCAGTAATGGTTTAAGTTCAATAATACCATTTTAGCATAAATCAAAATTCTTGGCAGTTGTATGCTTCCCACTTGTAAACATTAGAGTGGCAACCTAAGCCTTGCTTACTCATACAGTATAAGTAGCGTGAAATTGATCACATCTCACGACTAGGACCACCCTTCCTAGCTAGGGTTAGGTACGCTTGCCCTATCCACAGGCTTTACCATGTGCACATGACTAGTGAGTTATCCCACATCAAATGGGGATTTCTGATTTCAAGAATAAAATAAGATCATTTTGATCAAGTAATGCAAGCATTTTTGATATCATGAATCAATAATACACAGTAATGAATCATTATAAGATTCAATGAAATATTATCAATTATAGGAACACTGGAATTTATATGAATAGATCAAATAGGTTCTCAAAGGAACGTAGTTATAAGAATGGTTTATTAATCAGGGTACACTAAGTTTCCAAATGAAATGCATTGGCTCAAGAGAGGGTTCATTACAATAAGGATATTAACACGTAAAAGGTAAGTTATTTTGCAATGTTTGATTTGAGTACATTTTTTAGTACTTGTATTCAAATAGCAGTAAGTAGGCTGAAGGCCTCATTAAAAGGATTTCTCGGATACATTGGTTTCATTAAAGAAACATAAGGTTTAAAAAGCACTAACCTTGACTTCCTTAGCTCCTAACACAAGCTTTTAGAACAATTTGAAATGATACTCCTCAATCTACGGAACATCTTCCTTATCTTTTTCTTTTAGGTTCTACATCGAACCATACCCTTTATATCATTCAATTAAATATCATTAAATACCTTGTCAATTTACTTATTCTATTCCTAATTTTAAAACTACTACATCTATATCTATATTGACCTAAGTTGAGTTTCATCAACTAAGTCAATCTCTATTTTGATCTTGGAAATCAAGTTAAATTGATCTAACATTTCATCTAAGTGTATTTTCTCAGTTTAGATGACTTAAAAGTGCTTGAGAATGAAGAACATAGAAATTCCTCTAAGTACTCTGCCTGACCTGTAAATTGCACCCGCAATATGTAAGTAGCACCCGCAACATATATGTCATGACCGCTACTCAGCTAAATAAAACATCCAGAAGAGTTCGCTGTTAGAGTTGCAAACACTACTCTGAGCGCTAAAAGGATATAGCGATCGTGAAGATAGTGTAGCGACCGTAATATTCATAAGGCAGAAAAGAATTGCAACGATAACATTAGTAGCGAATAGGATTATGCCACATGGCACTAACCGTTGGAATCATATGAACATAACGCTTGCGAAACCCATATAGCGACCGCAATATGAGTATTGCTATCGAGATAAGAGCTTAGCGACCGCAATGTCGTCCTAACAAGCATTTAATGCAAATTTTGTTACTGTTGAAGGTAGATTTTGTTAAATCTTTTGTAACAACTCTTTTTGATTGATGGACACTATAAATACCCCTATCAAAAGGAGTTGAGAATAAGAAATTTACTAATCCAACAACCAAACTCTTGCAAATTCAATTCTCAAAGCTTTCAATTTTCTTTAAACACCTTGTGTGTTTGTTGTAAGAGCATTAATTGCTCAAAAGGGTTTGAGTGTTAGCCATTAAACACTTATTAGGTTGGGGAGTGATCATTTCTAAAACTCTTATTGGGTTAAGTGTTAGCCTTAGTGAAAACACTTGTGAGGTTTATAGTGTGAGCCTTGAAAACACTTATAAAAAGTTTGGTGTGAGCTTAAACACTAAGTTGGGAGTGAACTTGCTAAATGTCACATCCCACTTTTGGGATATGACGGTCCTAGGGCATGGGTAAGCCTAAAGCTACCAAAACCCGTAGAACCCATGCCTGCTGTCAATTCCAATATGGTATCATGCACTAACCACAAATAGCATATGCAAATTTACCCAAAATCAAAACCTGATTAACATCTATTCACTTCACATTATGAACCCAATTAATTAAATCATAACAACTATCTTTCTTATTTATCAATTAGCTTGTACATATTCCTTATTATCATATTGAAATTTATTTTCATAAGTCTTCTATCGTCA
>CATKHJ010305015.1:0-18581 GCA_949750685.1 Vernicia montana
CATACTGCCACAAAAAAGAAAACAAAAAGAAAAAAAACGTAAAAAAGAAATACATAACAGTTATGAATGTATAAAAAATGAAATGACCGTACAAATGATATTTTTGCCCAAAAAACAGTGTATAATGTAATTTCCTCTTAATTTAATTGGTAATTGTGACAACTAATTTATCATGGCCGGCCACCTAATTCTTTTAACTTAATTATTATTTTTTTTCTTTTCTTATTAGACTTTTGGTTATCTACTAAATTGCTATTAATGTTAGGTTTTTTTTTTTTAGTTTATATTAGTGGAAAATTCTTAGCTTAATTTAATCAGCAATTGTGGCAACTAATTCACCTTGGCCGACCACCTAATTCTTTTAACTTAATTATCATTTTTTTTCTTTTCTTATTAGACTTTATGTTATCTATTAATTTCTATTGCCTTTATTTTCTTTTAATCCTTCAATTTCCCTTTTATTTCTTTTAATCCTTCAATTTCCCTTTTCTTTCTTTTAAGTACATTAGAATAACTATTCAAACCCTAATATTGTTGTAATTTATTTTCTATTAAATTTGCTATTAAGAATTACTTAATAATCTCACATGTATATAAATTATTCTAATTTACCTAAATTTTACCCTTATCTAAGAATGAGCCCTACTAAGTTAGGATTTCGATCTCCTCCAAATTTGGATTTCAATCAATTTTTTTCTAGGATGTTACATTTATGCTACACATGCCCAATAATATTCAACAAATTAATAATATTCAACAACAACAAATTATTTGCAACTCTAATTTATATTGCAATGTCCTATATTTTTAATAATATTTAATTATAATTTCAATTTTAACTAATAAAATTTATTTAATTATTTATTTAAAAAATAAATTATTGAATTAAAATTCTTTATATTTAGACATCTAATAAAATTTTAGATATTAATTTCTACACATAATTTTAAATAAAATACACATAATTTTTTTAATGTCAATTAATATAATTCAATTCAACTCAAAAAATTTCAACCAATTATCAAAATATACCTAAAATTAATATCTAAAATTAACAAAATTAATTAGGTTTTCCTATTATCTATACAAAACAAAATTTAATTACTAAAAAATCTTAATACAAAACTCTAACAAAAAAAAGTATGCGATTATTCAAAAACTAAAAGACATACATAATAAAAAAAAAAAAAAAAAAGGAAATATATATAGCTAGGTTTACTTGAAGGAAAGATTAATTACCTGAAACTTGGAGCTTCGGCAAGACTGGGCGGCGACGACCTTTGATCGACAAATGATGGCAGCAGGACACGAGCTGGACAATGTGGCCATGTAACACCCCAGGTTCTTGCTAGTTATAATAAGCAACTGAGAATGAACGAGGATAAGTCTTGACGGCGAAGATGCTTGAGTGAAACTTGTTGGATTATGTTAAGGTATGTGACAAAAGTGAGAATTTAGAGGGAGATGATAGAATAATGAGAAATATCACATGAAGAAGAATATATGCGAGTTAATTGATAAAGAATCTTTATGTGATGAATGAATAAGATAGGATGACAAGGTAAGCGAGGAGTTTAATGATGGTAAGTAAGAAAGATGAGTTTGGTTCAGTGAAGTAAGTAAGGCGGATATACAATGAACTTAAGACTTTGATAACGAAGCCCAGGGAGTCAAAAAACTGTGAAGAGAAATGGGTAAGCTTAGATTAGGTTAGACGAAGATGAGCTGTAGTCTAGATGGGAGAGATCAGACAACATGATAAGTTTGTGAGGCAGAAATAGTAAGTTCAATGATAAGGCTTCGGTGTCTTAGAGGATTGACGAAGCGAACTGATGAGTTCGAAAAGACGAGAAGCAAGAGGTTAGTGGGAATAGATATTTTATTGCAATGGGTAAGTATTAATTAGACGGAAATTCATCTACCCTGATAGATCATTTATGATATCTTTCCTTCCAAGATAAGTTTACCGTTTCCAATAAATGTTTACGTTTCCAATGTGAAAGGTCTTTTTATAAACACTGTTGACCGACTTTATGTCTTATCTTAACAGACGTCCTAATTTCTCCTTCTCTATTTGAAGACCTCATAACTCTTTCATTTCATTTTTGAACGATTATTTCTCTAAAGGCTTATATTTCTCTTTGAATCTCAAAAGGAACTCAGTTTCAAAACACCAGAATTTTCTCTCTCTAAACCTTCTTTTGAGATGGTAACTGGTTTTAAATGAAACCAAAAGATTTAAACGGTAGATGATTCTTCCAATTTTCTTAGAAGAGTTTCAAGTGGGTTGATAGATCGGTGGATATAATAAGCCTAAGGATGAAAGGAACGGAGTCTAATGAAGATCCAAATCTAGGTGATAATGTCTCATTTTGGGATGATCCAAAAATTATTAAAGAGCCACCAGTGGAGATTTTGATGGTGATGATTTGGAGTTTTATTATTAGGACAATTGCCATCAGAAAAGATAAAGGGCCCATATTGGAGGAAATGGTACCCAGAGGTGATAGGAAAATTAAAGAGCTGGAAAAAAAAACCTAAGGAGTGCCGAAGTGCCTGATCGGGGGATATAACGAAGAGGTAAGATTATAGGAATGTTTTCCTTACTGTTTCTAAGTTAATGAAATGCATGAATGAATTGATAAAATCCTCTCCATGTACTTCGTTGAAAATCATTCCTTTGTTGACTTCCCTTGTATTATTGCTTTCATTAGTATTGTAGTTACCATCACCTTCGGTGGGTAACTTAAGATCATATATAGTAACCTTTATTAAAAAGCGAAGTCGACGAAACCATTTGGGCTGAAGTGGCTCTTATGTAAGTGAGGTCATTCAAGCCGAAGCTGTATTGTTATAACCTGGATAGTCTCTATTGTGATCAGATTTCATTGTAATCAAAGTAGATCTTGTTTTAAATGATGAAGGTTATTCAGACCGAAGTAATCCTATTATAATCAAAGTCATTGGGAAATTTTTATGAATAAAAGTATTATGAAAAGTTTCCCTTAAAGGTATTATTGTTATGTATATATATAAATGTATATAATGTTAAATGGCTAAATTGACATAACGCCCAACTAATGAGGGTATTTATTAGACTAAGTACACTAGTGACTCGACTGACCGGGTTTAAAAACTAAGTCAGACGTATTCTCACTGGTATGCGGAGATGTTTCTTGGGTTAGTAGCAGCCCATGATGGTTACGAAGAGCATATGATGCCTTAGATTGTTTATTACGTATACTGCGATGGTATTACGATGGTGCTATATGACGGGGACTTTTGATTAGTGGCTCAACCACCATCAGATCCCCAATGGAATAAAGAATGTGAGGTATGCGGTGATGTGGAAAAGAAACTCAACTCACGATAGCATGTTTCTATCAATTTAAATGAAAAGAAATGATTATTTTATATAAAGATATAATTATATGTATTTGATTTTTGTGAATCCTTTAATATGCTATAATGTATAAAGTATCAAGTTTTCATTTCAACTGCTTCGATATTGTTTAACTATGATTTCTTAGTCACTAATGCATTTTTATGATTTTACTGAGTTGATGACTCACCACATCGTCTGTGGATTTCAGAATTTAGCTTAGAAGTTTTTAGGCAAACGATCTAGGAGAAGTTAGAAGGCGAAGGGATTAGCTTTGTCACTTAGCAAAGAGGCTCTTATTATTTATAAGTGAAGAAGGTACTTGGTTTAGAATTAAGCACAAACTTATAAATGATAAATTTTAAGTTGTAAACGTATTGTAAGTTTTGACTATTGGACTGTAATAGGAAGTAGGAGAATTGTAAGAACTGATCATGTAACAAAATGATTTATATGAATAAAATGAATGGAATTTTTCTTGAATAAGATATCTTTATCTGTGTTGTATTATATTATGTGGCCCACATGAAACTTCATAATGACAAATGTGTAAAATTTATAAGTTTAGATCCTAGGCATACAAGGGTTCTATGAGTGATTGGTGGCCTTAAGTCTACTCATGCCATAGGATTATTGCACCTTAGTCAATTAGAAGTGGTATGAGCTCGCTGCCGAGCCAATGTGATAAGGTACCGAGGATGGGGCGTGACAGGCCGGAGGTGGGGAGAGCTGAGACTTGGATTTAGGGATTTAGAAAAGAGAACAAATCGTGAGGAAGAAGCAGATCTATGCATTTAAATTTCAATTTAGCGACTATAATATTTAGTCACTATAGTAGTCACTACATAATATTTTTAAATGAAACTGCAGCGTTTAACTAAACTGATTTAGCGATAACACATAGTCTTTAAAACTAATCGCTACGGGGTGACTAATCACCTAGTCACTAATGTAAATATACAAAATTCATTTGAAATTTATCAATTAGCGACTCAAAATGTACAGTAGCTAACATTAGCGACTATGTAGTTCAGTCGTTGAATCATTCATGCCATCAGCTTTCTATCTCCCGCCATCACCTAGTCTCAATATAGCAACTACGTATTATCAAGTCACCAGGTAGCGATTATATAGTGACTAGCATTTAGTAGCTAAACGTCACGCCATTTTTTCGCAGCATCTTTAACGACTAGATAGTCGCAATTTAATCTTTAATTTGCTACTTTCTTGTAGTGATTTAGATAGCATATATGTTCATGGGTTTATTCTCATACTCATTCACATGGTAGTTTAACAATAAAATTAGACTTTGAGCCTTAGGATAACAAATATAAAAATAGTAGTATATTTTCTACTCACCTTTGTCAAAAAGAATATTTTAATACTCTTGGAAGACTCTTCTATCACATTAAGCAGAAAATGATGCTCACATCCGCATCTTCTTCCTTTTTTTGCCTTCTAGTGGGTACTATTCAGACATACACATATAATGAAAAATACATTAACTTATGCTCTTAGTTTAATCTACACATGAATTCACATTTTAATCTCACCTTATACTTAGACTTTTATATAGAAGATGAAGAAAAATGAAAGAAAATTCAAACCTTAACTTACCTCTTTTCCAAATGCTTCAATGGTGGAAGAAAAGATGAACTCTTGTAACCCTAGATCCTTGGATAATGCAATAGGAGTATTAAATGAAATCTCTTAGCACTTTGGGAGGTTGATTTTGGTGTTTCTCTCAACTACTTAGGGTTTGAGAGCAATAAATGGTGTAAATGATCTGTTAGTTGGCTCACATTCCTTTATATAGCCCTACTTTTCAATTCTGCCCTGACATTAGTAATGGGCGTTACTGGCTACTGTTCACGCTATTACTCAAGTTATCTTTCACAAGCATTAATCCTTAGTAACGGGTATGAAATTTCTCTCTGTCTGAAATTCTAAAATTAAGTAACACCCGTTACATAATCCTTACAGTCGTGATCCTTTCATCAGTAACGAGCGTTACATATAGTTCACGGGCATTACATAATTGTAATGGGTGTGAACAAACATTAACAACTGTAAAATTTCCTTCTATAAGATTTCCAACAAATTCCAATTTAGTAATGCATGTTACACTTGAATAACGGGCGTTACCTTGCTCCTTGTAACAATTTTCAGAAAATGTAAGTCATTTACCAATAGCTCAACATATAATTCACACACATAAGAATTCAGAACGTAACTCATACACATGATTAATATAAAGTCAACATGAACTTAAGGTATTACACAAAACCATCAGCTAACAGCTACTAGCCATTAGCTATAAGCTATCAACAATAACTACTACCAGTTATTATGAACAGTTAAACCAAATAAACCCTTAATCAAACATTAAGAAAATATTCTCCAACACATTACACATTATTATTTTAAAATATTATTTTTGATAGTTTAGTGAAATGAGTTTGCTTTCCAATTATTCTTGTGCAATCTTTACTATCTTCTTTCCAACATTATGACCATAAAAGAGTCCAATAAAAGCAGAAGGAATGCTCTCCACACCATTTGAGAAGTCTTCTAGTGACTGAATTTTACCCTTACGAAGGTAATCACAAGTTGTTGACATAAATTCTGAATGGACATTGAGGTGGTCAGGGAGTAGAAATCCTTGGATTTTAATTCTTTTGTACACTACATCTATCATATTTGGTGCTGCTCTCCTTTCAGCATTTGTATACTCAGAAATTACTCCACAAGCAGCTACTCTACCAAAATTGTTCATATTATCAACTGCTGCTTCTAGTATTTCACCTCCAACATTGTCAAAATATATGTCAATTCCATCAGGAAAGTACCTATCCAAGATAAATTTGGATAATTATAATTATTAGACAAGATTAATCTCTTTTAAATCTATGATGAGTTGTAAAATATTAAGAGAGGAATGAAAACTAATAAGAGGAATAATTTAAGGTGAAAATTTTAAGATGTACATCCCTTGTTATAATAGAAGTGGTAAATCTTGATTTTAAATACACTTCGAAATTCTTAAATATATTTCACACTATCTTATTTACTTAATGAAAGGATAATATTATCCATACACAACATTTAAAAATTTCATCTCACATTTACTTTTTTTTTTATTATTGTTTATTTAATTATTTTAAATTTATAATAAATATTCAACAATATCTTCTACTTTTAATTAACTCAATATTTTTTTTAATATTTTAGTAGTTTATTTGTGTGTGTGTGTGTGTGTGTATATATATATATATATATATATATATATATTATGGTATTAATAGTGTACGTGTTCATGAGCTATAATTTTAAATTTTTTTAGTTATATAATTTTTATATTTATTAAATAATCTTATAACTTTTAATGTAATACTATAAATATTAAAATTATATTTATTTAAATTTTTATACTAACAAAAGAAAAAAAAAGTATCTTTTTTTTTCTAAAAAATAATTTATAATTAATAGTAATTAATGACATTAAAACTTATAAAATTGGATGAATAATATAGTAATTTAATAAGTGAAAAATACAAAATGAAGTATATTTAAGAATTTTTGAAATTCTTTAACCACTTCCTAGTTAATTTAACACTGTTTTAAACTTGTAACCATATGTTGGGAAATGTATTTCATATTAAATAAATATTAAAGAATTAATAAATGGTTGAATACTGGATCTAATTCAAGTTAATTGATTTTATATAAATAAATTTAGATTATTTGTGAACCAAAATAAAAATTAAAAATAAAATCTTATTCTAAAAGTTACATTCTATTCCCAATATCAAGTGATCCAAACATACCATAATTTTCCATCATTATAAAATAATAAACACTCAATAATTAAGATTAATGGTCCAATAATTACTTTTATATATTATTTATAACACTATATAAGTATGCAAAGAGTAAAATATAAATAGGGAAAAGTAAAAAAAAAATTAAAAAAAAAACTACCTTGTGATTTAATCTTTTTTTTTCTTTCTTTTTTTTTTTTTTTGAAAGGAGCTTGTATATATATATATATATATATATATATTGACATTTAGATACCATGTGATATGTTTTATTAGACATTTAAGAACCAAATTCACTACTATTGTTAATATTTAGTCATTTGACATACAATATAATTTCACTAACTAAGTATCGTAGGATCCACTTTTGAATTGAAACTTAATTTAAATTCATTTATAAAAGTTCTAAAATAGTTTTAAAAGAAAAAGGAAAAGAAATTATAAATTTCAAATTTTATTGATACAAAATTTTTACACATATTAGGAAACCAAACGAATTCATAAATTTTACATAATCTCCAATTTAATAGTTATGTTTCACATTACTCATAAATATTTTAATTTTAATTTCAAGAACAATAATAATGACATATGACCACTAAATTAAAGATTTTGTGAGATTTATGAATTTGTTTCCAAAAAAGTGTAAAAACTTTTGTATGTGAGTGAAATTTGAGATTTAAAATTTTAAAAATTTTATTTTTCTCTAAAAATTATTTTTAAATTATTATAATTAATTAAAATTAAATTCTAATTCAAACGTGGATCCTACAATGCATAGTGATTTCATGCTAGAGTAAAATAATTTCTTAATTTATATTATATGTCAAATGAGCAAATATTAACGATAATAATAAATTTAATATTTAAGTGTCTAATAAAATAAATCATAAAATACTGAAGTGTTTAAAAAAAAAAAAAAAAACCTACAAACTCTTTTTAAAAAAAAAAACGTCAAACCTCATTATAGTTTTTTATACTTTCTCCATATATATAAAAAAAAAAAAAAAAAAAAAAAAAAAGTAAAAATTGATCACCTCACCTCTTAAGAGTAGATTTCAAGTCAGTTTCTTCTTTATAGTTGAATGCATCATCAAAACCGAGCTTATCTTTTAGCAAACATACCTATAAAATTAAATTGAGATAATTAATTTTGAGATATATAACTGAAAAAATAATTAATTATTCTAATTATTATTATTATTATTATTTGCTTGTGATTGTGAAATTTTAGACCTTTTCTTTGGTTCCAGCACAGCCAACCACATAGCAACCAAAGAGCTTGGCATATTGTCCCACCAAATGGCCAACTGATCCACAAGCAGCTGATACAAACACTTTCTCTCCCTTCATTGGCTTACATATTTCGAAAAATCCAACATAGGCTGTTGCTCCACTAGTTCCTGCAACAATATCAAGTTATAAAACAATTAAATTAATGATTAAATAACATGAGATATTTTAGAGATATTTTATAGCAATTTAATATAAAATTAGTGAAAAAATTAAATAATTGGGGTTATGATTAAATTTACCGTGCCGTCTAGTCGCTTTCACAATTCTACCCTATTTTTTTTTATCAATTCAATTTTAAAATTTTAATATAAAAATTTTAATTGTAATTATATATAAAAATTAAATTATAAATGATAATATATAATAATATTTTCATATTAATTTAAAAGATAAGAATCTTTTTCATTTGTTTTGAAAGATTTCAGTGATAAATTTTGTAAAATCCATGGATTTGTAGTCAGTTCATTGTTTGGTTTGAAAAATTAAGTCACATTCCATGAATTTGTTAAAATTTATCATACTTCAAATCCTTCATTTTTAAAAGTTTTGATATAATAACTCAAAATTTTATTAATTTTTAAATCGTATTTTTTATATATAAGAAAGTATATTTATTTGTTTTTATGTTATATATATATATTTAAATAATATATGTATTTAAGGTAAAAAAAAATAATTTATGGATATAGCAAATTAAATGATTATGGTTTATTATAGATTTCTTTTAATTAATTATTCAAAAGTAAGATATAAATTAATTGTGTAAAAATATATTTATGTAAAAATGTATCCACCGCTGTTCGAAGTTGTAACACTCTAGTACGTTATTAGCGGAACTAAGTTTAAGGTAGAGACAGATAAAATATCGAGCATAGGAAAAGGTATATATTTAGTATCTAAAACCCTAAAAAGTGTATACATTAGGTGCATGGAACCCTAAGAAAAGTATATATTAGGCATATTTTTTATGTCCGATAATCCCTAAATTTTATTTAAGGGATTTAAGTAACTTTAGAGACAATGCAAATGATCAAACTATGGATTAAAATCAAGTTAATAAGTAGAAAATAAATAATGAAAATAAAAAAGAAATTAGAAAGGGACATATTTTGGATAATTATGAAATAAAAATAAAATAAATTAAGGAAAATAAGCCATCATGGCCAGTCATCACTTGACATTTGGTCAAGTAAACTTTTGACAAAATTTGACCAAAGAAAATAAAATAAAATAAAAAGAAAAAGCTATGGAAAAATCTACTTATATTATAAATAATTATTATATATGGATATTATTTAAACATTCTTGAGTACATATTTTAGAGAGATTATAGTATATGGTTATTTCAGTAATGTTGTATACACTAAACCCTAACTATTCCTCTATATAAGGGAAGCTAGAGTTAATCTAATAATAAGAGTTTGGAGTCCTTTTTCTCTCTACATATTTTCTCTCTCTCTCTTTACTTTATTGCTTTATATTGCTTCTTATTGTCTTTGATATCCTGAGTTAATAAGCCGATTTACAACAACTTAAACTTATTCAAATACAATTTTCTATTCATTTCTTACTTACTATCTTTTATTAACTAAATAAAATAAGAAGCAAAGGAAAATATCTTTCTTCTTCCATTCAAAGAAGAACCACATAGCCACTTTAGAAGTTTGGGAAAAAAAATAAATCAAGATAAGTTAGTGCTTTAAATTAGTTTCCTTTTGTTGATTGAAGATACTAAATTTAAGTTCTTGAAAATTTTCTCTTCCTTTTTTCCTTTATTTGAATTCGGTTAATATGGGTTTTAAAGGGGGAAATTTGCTTTGGATTACAGGATGAAAATCAAGTCTAAGCAAGTATATATAAGGTGGAAATGGGCACCAAAACCTTGCCGAATTTGAAATAGGTAAAAATGAATTAGGGTTTATAAATTCGGAAGTTTGGTTAGCTTGAATTAATGTGTATATGTTTATTTTGATTTAATTGAACATGGAAATAAATGAAATGAACATTTAAATGGAAAGAATTATGGGGAAAATCAAAGGAAATTAACATAATTTGAAAGTCCAAATTAAAACCCTAGCCAATTAAATTGAAAGAAATGGAATTCAGATTTAGGGATTAGATTTTCTGTAATTTGAGCCCTATTCTTGGGGGCCTTAGAGTCAGAATTTAGGCAAGGCAAAAGCATAGAAGTTGTAGATAATAATGTAAACTATATGTCTATTAAAGAACTTGATCAAATTAGAAGTATATTAGGAGATATAAGGCCTGCAATTAGGCTGACCCTGCACACGGGTTTGGTTGCAGCCTAAGATTAACCCTTAAGTTTGAGGATCTTAGAGATAAAATTAGGGAGAGCTTAAAACAGATGAAATGATCCTTTATTTGTTTAGTATATTATAGTAAAATAAAATTTCTATTGGATGAATACATTATGAGTTATAATTAAAATAGTGAGTGGAGGTCAGTCTATCCCCTGCATAGGAGATAGTCCACCTGTGAAAGCTCGCCGCTAACCACCACTAGAAAAGCCCATGTTGTCCAACCGCACAACTAGCAAGGATTTTTCGGAGCTGTTTTCGGCCTACTCCAACCTCCGTTCACGGTATTTTTGTATAGTTGGAATCCTCTCCTCTTAAATTTTCATTTGGCACCTCATTTGTATATTTTAGACTAACGTGAATTTTGACTGGAATCCAGCGAAGACCGAGGCTGCCGGAGTAGATTTTCGACAAGTGAGCTGAAGTGATAAGTATTTTTGGATTTCCCATTTTGAGACGAATCCGTGTACATTTGTTTCACCGTCTATGTTCGTCGACCCTTCGGTGAGTGTTGTTAGACCATTCAGAATTTATTTTAGACGTTTAATTGGTTATTTCTATGTGATTAAGTTAGTATTAAGCTAGAATTGTTAGAAAAGCTTATGAATTAAGAATAGATTCTCTCTTTAGAAGTGAAGTGTTTAAGTATCAAAGAGGAGTTAGTGACAAGGCAGTGCCTAATGAGTAAAGACAAATTTTATTGACGAAGACAGACCTTAGGTGTAATAAGGCGAAGTAAGTATTATAAGACAGAGCGAAGAAATACGAGGTGAAAATTTACGAGTTGAATAAAACAAGGTAAATGGTATAAGGTAAAAAGGTTATAAGGACCAACTGAAGTTTCAAGTTGTAATAGATAGACCTTGATGACGAAGCGACTAGGTTTGATGGAACGAGTCGAGGAGCTCAGTACATAAGAGATGAGTCAAGGTACTTGGTTACGAGGATGTAGATAATTACATGATTGATGAAGCAAACAAAGAGGACTCAATGTGATGAAAATGAGAAAGAATTATTGACTTGGTAGCGAGGCCAAGATATTGTATAGGCTTACGAGAAGAGTTGATAGACTTGGTTATGTATAATAATAGACAGTGTATATGTTCAGTATAAATTATCAACAAATAAGATTTAATTATTCAATAATGAGACAAGACTAATGAGAAATTTGAAATGGGATGACAAGGATGTCACTTCGGTATATAGGCAAATAAGATGACGAGACAAGCAGTATTTTACATATTTTGGATGACAAGGATGTCACCTCTCATCCTAAGCTTTCATTTGGTACCTAATTTACATATTTTGGACTAATTTGAATTTTGACCGGAATCCGGCGAAGACCGAGGTTACCGGAGTAAATTTTCTACGAGTGAGTGAAAGTGATAAGTATTTTTGGATTTCCCTTTTGAGACGAATCTGTGGACATCTATTTCACCATCAACAATCGTAGACGATAATTTTTCGGCGACCCTTTAGTGAGTGTCGTTCGACCGTTTAGAATTTATTTTAGACGTATTTTAGACGTTTAATTCGTTAACTCTATGTGATTAAGTTAGTATTAAGCTAGAATTGTTAGCAAAGCTTACGAATTAAGAATTCATAAATTGAATTAGGGGAAATAAAGTTATACGATTAATGTTCATAGAAACATAGTTGATATGTGATTTATGGATTTCATGTATAAGCTTAGGTGAGCTGAGGATTGAATGAGCCACATGCGACTAAAGTGATTGGAATTGATTAAAAGGATAAAGCATTTGAGGTAAGTTATGAAGTACATGTTTGTATCTCTTTCTGTTCTACTATTCATTATATATTGCATTTTGTTCATAAGGTCCTTCTAACTAAGCTTATTGAAATGTAAATTGATCCTTATTATTTTCGAAGCCAATTGGACCGAGGCCCCATTATTTGTTAAATGACGAAGCCATTTATTCGTATACCGCACTTAGGCCGAAGAGCCATCCCTTTATTATTGACGAGGCTACTTGGGCCGAAGACCTATTTTATATGTTAATGATTTCATTCAAGCCAATTAGGTAGAAAATCATGATTTTTTCTAATGATGAGACCATTGAGTCAATCGATTGTTATTGATATGATCCTACCGAGCCAAAACCAAGCTAAAGCAACGCTTAACAGAACGCCTATATTAATGAAGGATAATCCATTAGACAATGTATACCAGTGACTCGAATAATAGAGTTAAAGTATCAGTGTCTACCCTGGGAGGGCTATTTATTCTAGGCGTATACTTGGCCAAGTATACGAAGCAAGGAGAAGTTATTGCCCTGATGGATGACGGGGGTTCACGGGGTCTGTGGTGCAGTTTCGCCAATGGATATGATATGATGTTGTTCTGTCATGACGAATAGTCCTTTGGTGTCCTTCTTTCATGGCACATATGATATATTTATTGTACCCATGATATATTCGATATGTATTTGCACATATGACTATATGAACCATTTATAAGTGTATGTTAATACCATTATTTATTAACCATATGACCCTTAATATATGTATATGTATGAACCATTGCTTATTAACTCATAAACTATTGTACACCTCCTCATCCATATGCATTTTATTAACTTACTGAGTTGACGGCTCACCACATTATCCGTGAATTTCAAGATATAGATTGAAGAGCATAGCAAATAGAAGCTGAGGTGTATAGCAAGACTTCTTGATTTTGCCTTTTCCGTCAAGAAGTAAAATGTATAAATTTATGCTTTATAATTGTATATGAAATTTTTATATTCAAATGTTTATATCTTTAGATGCTCCGTAGTCATTGGAAGTTATAGTTGTATGTATATTGTGTGTTTATGTGTTATTGAGGCATTATTAGACTTTTCCTTGTATATAGGAATGATAATTTTAAAATGATGACTATTAGTGCTAAGTAAGCATGCATATGATGTGTATATGATTCAGGTTTTGATATTAGGCATTATGTGACTTATGTGAGAATTATGATTGTGTCTAAGGATCGATGGGTTCTACGAGGTGATCGGTGGTCTTAAGTCTATTTATGCCCTAGAACCGTCGAGACTCTTAGAGTCAGGTCGTGACAGATTAATATCGATTTTAAAGGGGGAAAATTTTATTTGGATTCTAGGTTGAACATCAAGTCGAAGCAAGTGTATATAAGGTGGAAATGGGCACCAAAGTCTTGCCCAATTTGAAATAGATAAAAAGGAATTAGGGTTTATGAATTAAGAAGTTTGGTTAGCTTGAATTAATATGTATATGTTTATTTTAGTTTAATTTAACATGGAAATTAATGAAATGAACATTTAAATAGAAAGACTCAGGGGAAAATCAAAGGAAATTAAAATAATTTGAAAGCCCTAATTAAAACCCTAGCCAATTAAATTAAAAGAAATAGAATTTAGAATTAGGGATTAGATTTCCTGTAACTTAAGCCCTATGCTTGTGGGCCTTAGATTCAGAATTTGGGCAAGGTCAAAACATAAAAGTTTTATATAATAATGTCAACTATATTTCTATGAAAGGGCTTGACCAAATTTGAAGTAGATTAGGAGATATAAGGCTTGCACTAAGGCTGACCCTGCACATAAGTCTGGTTGCAGCCTGAGATTGACCATTAAATTTGAAGACCTTAGAGATATAATTAGAGAGATCTCAAAACAAATGAAATGATTATTTATATGTTTAATATATTTTAGTAAAATTCAATTTTTATTGGATGAGTACATTGTGAGTTATAATCAAAACAATAAGTGGAGGTCAGTCTGTCTCTTGCATAGGAGCAGAGCAGACTTCAGAGGTTCACCACCAATTATGTAGATCTCATATAGAGCTAAATATTTGATATGTTGTTACTCTATATGTCAATTTTACAATGCAAAAAGAATCAAAGCATTAGGATGATTGTATCTTGAGATATTGCAGTAGGTAAGCAAATGATATTAGGTTATAAGTAGAAATTTAAAACTTAAAATTTAAATTATATTACTTGGAATCAAATATATTTATTTGTGGATGTTAAATTGAATGTAGAGACAAAAGGAAGTGATCAAGAAAGTGGTTATCAAGAGGAAGATGATCATCCTTTTTGTTTGTGTTAAAGAAAGTACATAAGGAAGTTACTTGAGAGGTGAGTGATTACTGTGTTACCATACTTGCTATTTGTTTTCCATTGCTTCTATTGTTTATCAAATCATGAAAAATCATTGAAATACTGAAATATCTTTGTCCTTAATCATTCCATATATGATCCTTACTTGAAACTTGAACTTGACTTGAAATTTTACATGACTTTTGTGATTGAATTCCCATTTGTACTCTTGAATTTTTTAAGAATTCCATATGTAAAATTGAATGTGCCATTTTTTTTTCCTATTTGAATTCCATTAATCTAAATTGAATTGTGCAACTTTCATTGCTATTTGACTCATATATGAGGTACCAAAAATAGTACAATGCAGTAAATCCAAAAGGCAAAAATCCATTTTCTGATGTGTGGAACATCAGACTGTGTGCACACTTTACCCTACGGACAAGGAAAATAATATATTCGAACTCTAGTTAGGAAGAGTTTTATTATCCTAACTGTAAGACCTGAACCGTCTTACGTAATTTAGTGTGGTTAATGCTCCGCAATAAGAGCTATCACTATGCAGTTTGATGAGAAGCAAAGATAATTTCGTTCTCATCCATATAGACTGATTTCTGCTAATTCCTATTGAAACTTGTTCTATTTGATTTGCTCATTCACTATTGATCCTATTCTATTGAATATCATTGTCGCAAGAAAGTAAATTGCTATATCTTACCACTTGATACATTTTTCTCCTACCATCCTTGTGAGCCCAAAAGCGGCTTTAGTACTAGGCGAACAAGGTGGTCGCCTAAGGCTTCGGATTTGGAAGGCCCCTATTTTTAAGTTTCTTTTTATTAAGTAATGTAGTTAATAATTTTTCTTAAAAATTCTTTATGTAGTAATGTAGTTAATAATTTATTAAGTAATGTAGTTAAAAAGAAAACTCTTCATCAAAACAAAAAATAGAAAACTCCATAAAAAAAAAAAAGAAAAGATTCTAAATAACGTTAGGAAACCTAATTTTTATACTTTATCCACATATATGTATTATTAGGAAGCCGGAAAAATGATCAAATTAGTTCTCGAACTTGGCACTCGGAGACAAATCAGGACAAAATTACCTTTTTTATCATCAAAATTCTCATACTTAACAATTTTTGTTAAATTAGTCATTGGTCAAACTTTGGGCAATGCGTGTGCTATAAAATCAGATGAAATAGTATTAATTTCATAAGTCCCGTTTGGCATAACTTTTCGGAAAAGTGCTTTTCTAAAAATTAAAAAAAAAAAATCAGTTTTTTTAGTTTTGAAAAAAAAAAAAAAAAAAAAAAAAAGCTCTTTTCTTTACAAAGAAAAGTCTTCTCTACAAAAATAAAAAGAAATTATTTTCTATCTATGAAATTCTCATTGTCATCATCATATTCATCTTAAGTACTCAACTTTCCAGGTGCTATCATTCTAATTCTTCTATTTTGAATTATTAGTGTTCTTATCTTTTTAAAATTTAATCTATTTTTAATTTTTTTTTGTATTGATTTGGCCTGAATAATCTAGAAAATTATTATTGTTTGTTTGTTTGTTTATTATTTAGATTTGAAAACATGTCAACTAGAAAATATGCATCAAGATATGAAAAACTACAAAAAAAAAAAAAAAAAAGAGGAGAATTGAAAAATTAGTTCAATCTCAAAAAACAGCTCTTGATAAATTTGTCATAACTAGTAAAAAAATATAGATTTAAGTGAGGAATTAATTATAGAACAAACAACTTCAAATGAATTAAACAATAATGAAACAGTGAATGAAATAAATAATATTGGAGATGATAACTGTTATGGATCGTGTTGATAATTGTTGAAATTCAAGATATTATATAAAAAATATTTGAATTTTGAGTTATTTGATGTTTCTATAAGAGTTGGCGTTGTTTAATGTTAAAAGGCCTATAAAAAAAAAATTTTTGCCTAAGGCCTCCAATTGGTTAAAGTTGGCCTTGTGTAAGCTCAACTTGTATTTCTAACTCATGAGTATAGTAGTATATTTTTCGCTCACTGAGTATTTTACTCACCATATTTCCCAATTTTTTTTATATAGGTAGTTAGAAGTGTATGAAGTAAAGCTCAAGTTTATACTTCACTTGAAGCTTGGGGTACAATGAAAAGAATTTCTTTCGTGTATTATATATATATGTTTATAAATTATGAAGGTCTATATATATTTCTAGATGCTTCATGGATAGTATGGCCTATAGAATGATAATATGTGAATATAAAGCTGTGAACAACTTAAGTTTGAATATGAGACATTGTGATGATATGTGAATAATTAAATGATACGCATGTGGAGTTGAGAATATAAGGGTGGTATAATTGAGAGTGTAATTTACTTTGTAGGTTTTGTGTTGTTGTGTGTACAGCCGACACTTTGCTGTAATACCTAGATTTGTTAGTGTTACCGAATTCTACGAATTTTCGATAGTTTTAGACCTACTCATATCATAGGACTGTCATATCTCAAAATTGGAATGTGACATTTGAAAACCCATATGAGATGTGGGTTTGGCCAAATCCATCATTTTGAACAAATGATGGATTCTATTAAAAATTTTATATTCCAAAATTACCCATACTAACATTTTAATATTCCAAAACTAACCTTTACCATAAAACTAAAATAATAACCTTCAGAACTTAGTATTTAGTATAAACATGATGAATATATTTTTTTGTTTATGAAAATTTGAATATTAAGTTATACAAATTTGACTTAAATTAAATAAATTAGCTTTTATAACTGATTATGAGAAATTCGATCAATATGTTAGCGTTTTATAATATGTACACTTAGGAGAAAAATATACTATCAATTTTAATTTATATAATAATGACTATATTATTGTAATACCCCGAACATTCATGTACTAACTTCTAATTGATAATATGAAAGAGTTACAAGTGTTATATTATGTACGATGATGAATTAGATTGATTGGAGTTGAGTGTTAGACTTAGAAATTGGAAACGCATGAAAAGGAGCAGCAGAGCGTGATTTGCGGGCGCTACATGGATGTAGCGATCGCGACCGTGGGCGCGACACCCACCGCGAACTCTTCTGCCTGAATTTGGCAAATTGACTTAATGAAAATCGCGACCACAATATGCCTGTGAACAGTCACATGAATTGTACAACGTAGCGATCGCAACAGACATGTTGCAACTGCTATATGTGAATCGCGACCTCGACATGCATGTCGCGACCGCAATTCATATCGAGGACAGAATCGGGAAACAACCTTATTTAAAGATTTTCAGCCCCTAATTTCAATTCACCCGATTTTTATAAGCTCTCTAAACCCTTTTCTCTCAAATTTCTCCCAATTTAACTTCATTAATGCTAGAGGAAGATCATTAATTGCATCATTAAGAGGGTCTTGGGGTTGTTGGATCCACTTCATCTTCCCATTATTCAAGCATTTAAGTGGAGGTAAGTTAGGGTTTACGAATTTTCTTCATTTTCCTTTCAATTCCTTCCATTGGGCTTAAGATTAAGGTGAGGTTAAGTTAATCTAGCATCATTAGCATTGTTATATGATTTAAGTTGATAGATTATTGAATTGTTGTGATTTTCTATTTGGGTTTCTATAGATTCTCATAGAGATAGAAGAAATGATGATGATGGAGGTTGTGACC
>CATKHJ010305042.1:0-12629 GCA_949750685.1 Vernicia montana
TAATGTGACCGTATGATGGGAATATATATTGTTATTGATTTATTATCCATTGAATCATTTCATGGATAGAAAGGTATATTGTTATTGATTTATTATCCATTGAATCAATTCATGGATAGAAAGGTATATTGTTATGTATTGAAAAGGTATATTGTTATAATGAATTAAAACGATAAGCAGAATACCCTCTGATGTGGGGCATTACATTGGACCTTGTGCACAATGGTAATGGAACCTACGAATAAGGTAAAGAGTATCCGAACCTTAGCTTGGAAAGGTTTAATGACCCCAGTACGTATGACCCGATCAGTCATACGTGTGACTAGGCAAATGGGAGTGAGCAACGTGTAAACCGCCACTCGATTGTTTGTGGGAGAAACAGACCGTTTCCGAGAAAGTGAATGAATTCTGCTAAAGATATATTAATTGTTATAAATATGGTATTTGTTCTATAAGAACAATCTTGATTAACATCGCTATTGAAAAGTAGAACTATTATTATTTGTTTTAATATTGGTTATTCTGTATATGTACTTACTGAGCTCTGTCTCACTCCTTAGTTATTGTTTATTTTTTTAGGACCGGTTATCAGGTCAGCATGGTAAATTCCAAGTCCTAGCTTTCACTTGGGAGATTGCTCTGCTATTTTGAGTATATGGTATGAATGATTATTCAGAAGTTTTTTCTCTAGAGCTCCAATGATTTTAAAAGTCTGTAATAATGTAGTTTAGATTATTATATGCATGATATATGATATATCAATTGCTACAGTCCAAGCACTTAAATATATTTGAGCTGCAATGGGATTTAAATGGAAAATGGAGTTCAAAAGTAAAAAGGATGGAAAATATTTTCAGTATCAATCAACTGATCACAAATGTTTTTTTTATAGTATGGGATTTATATAAGGGAAGTTTATGGTTCCGATTCTGGGGTAATGATAACTGGTAATTAATGAAAGTTAAATAAGGTAATAAGGTGTTCTACGGGTTTAGGTGACCTTAAGTCTTCCTATACCCTTGGACCGTCGCGGCTCGAGAGGCGGGTCGTGATAGTAAAGAAAGTGAAAAAGGAAAGAAGTTCATTTTAATTAGATTTGATGCTTTTAGACAAGCATGCCTACGTATCCCTTTGAATTAGAATCAAAATCTATGTAGTTCGCCCTTCTTGCGAAGGGGGTTTGTTTTAGTCTGAGCCTTTTATCATGTTTCAGTTTGTTGATTAAAATCTAGGTTGATTAATTGATTTTAATCAAACAAAGTTATTTACCAAGTTGTTAATTATTTCAGATTAAATTAACAAATAAGAAGCATTGGTTGATTAACAAGTTAATTAATTTAGATTTTAATTAACATGCATTCCTTAAGTGATAAAAAGACAGGAATTAAGGATAAAGGGATCATATAAAGAAAATGGGGAAAGCAATAAGCTAAGCAAAATAAAAGAACTAACTAAAAAGAAAGGGGATAAAAGAAAAAGGGAATATGCAAAGAAACTATAAAGGAGAAAACGAAATAGACAAAACAATATAAACTATACTAAAAAGAAAATAAATGCAAATAGAAACAAAGAAAGCGAGAAACAACAATCAAAATAAATAAATAGACAAAAGGAAAGAGAGAAAATAAATACCTTGCGATGATGGGGCTTGGGGACGTATGGACGAAGCGGATGACTGGATTGCAATTCCACCTTCTCAACTGAGCAGAACAAAAGCCTTAGAATGGCTACTATGACAGCGTTATTAGGAACTCCCTCGAACTGATTTGAGGAGAGAAACCTGAAAACAACCACCCAAAATCAAACAAAAATGTTAAACTGAAAAGACACGTTCTTTTCGAACCAAGTCTTAAAAACTGCTTGCTTTTGATCAATTAGCTTGATTTAGCAAATAGTGAGTGTGTTGAGAGCTGAAAAGAGGGGGTAGTTTATATAAGCAAAGAGCAGAAGGTCAGACTGCATATTTTCCAATGTGGGATAGCGAAAAAATGAAGCTGTGACCGCATACAGCCATGTGGTGACCGCATGGCAGTATGCGGTCTTAAAGTGGTGACCGCATATGGCTATGCGGTCACCACATGGGACTATGTAGTGACCCCATGGTCGTATGCGGTGACCACATTGGCCTATACAGTGATGGGCCCCGCAACAGCCTATTCAGCCTGTTTCCGACCCTTTTCGACCTATTTCAGTTTTCGAGACCCGGAGACTGTCTTGAGGGCTCAATACGGTATAGAAAGGTGCAAAATTGAGGGTTCACATTGTTGAATTTAGGCACATTAAAATGAATTGTGATATATCAGTACACAATCTAAACTTTAAAGTTTATTTGGTATCTAACACTTACACTTTCTATTAAGTTTGTTTAGTTATATGACAATGAAACAAGAACAGTGTACTACATTGTTGTTCTTTTGTTAAGTTGCCATTATTTAATGCATTAATGTTCAAAATAATAAAATGTGTCTCAATAATGCTTTTTAATCATGTTTGGATCATTTGATTCCCAATAAGAAGTGTTCAATTAATTATGTACTATTATTTTTGGAACAGAGTTGCTTTTGTTAATTTATTGGATTTAGCTTTTCAAGCATGAGGTAGTTAGGTTAAGGAATTATCACAGCCTAACTTCGCAACTGTGACGGTCCTAAGGTATGGGTAGGCATAAGACCACCGAAAACCCGTAGAACCCATCAAAACACATAATCCTCATGGCATCATAATAACTAATACATACACATCCCAATATTAGAACCTGAACATATACACATACTTATAATCTCATAAGTTCATAATTCTCATATCATTACATAAATTCTTATATAACAATACATATAAAATCATCCATGTAACTGCCAATAAGGCCAAAAGAATAACTCTCTCTTTAAACTCATGGAGCACTATGATGTACTTCAATTATAATTAATGATAAGGAGAAATTACATTGATCAAAATGATTCTCTAGGAAGAAAGATGCCTAAAGAACCAAGTTGATAAACTTCTAATCTCTTGAAAAATAGAATCACTAATGAGATAAAGCAGTGACTAAAGAATATACTACTATACCTTTCAAACTAAAGGTTTAACATATAATAAGAATAATTCAAGGTTGCTCTTCATGGTACATAAGTCAAACGAAATCATATGGCATGAATATCAAAATGGCTTGGTTATTATAGATACATATATATAGAAATCAAGCAGAGGCTTCCTTACAAGCATGCTTCATATATCTAAGCAAAAACCTCCTTACAGGCATGCTTTGAATATAATGAGTAGAGGCTTCCTTACAAGCATACTCTAAGCAGTGGTCTCTTTACGGACTTGCTACATGAAGTGGATCAGACTTTATGACTAGGACCATTACCCTTCCTAGCTCGGGTTTGGATATTATACCCTATTCATAGGTACAATGTACACAAAGTCTGATGTTTGGGGGATTTCCATTACAAGGTTCATATATGTATCATAAAGAAATATCACAATGGTTAGGACTCACACAATAGTTTATTTATGATAGAAGAGTTATTCACGATGATTCATAATTATTTGGTTCCATAATCATGGTTTACATAAGGTATTTGAACAATATGAATGAACATAGGTGTTATATATAATTTCAAGGAATTTAGGTTTAAGCATAATAATATATTAAATACTCACCTTAACAAAAAGAATGCTCTATAATCTTTTAGAAAATCCTCTATCACATCAAGCAATAGGGTTCATCACAACCATCATCCTCTCCACGATTTCTCCTAGGAGGAACTATTCACACAAACACATACAATGATAACTTATTAATTTAAGCTCTTAAATTCCAATACACATACATATTCTACACATGTAATCCCATCCTAAATTCACCAAAGATAAGGACTAAAGTGAAGAAAATGAAAAAAATGGGATAAACCCTAACTTACCTCTTCTAAAATGCTTCAATAATGGAGGGAAGGATAAATTCCATCAACCCTAGATCCTTTAATGATGTAATAAATGAAGTCTCTAACACTTGGAATGGGTAGGTTTGGTGATTCTCTTGGGATTTTATGGTTTAGGAGTGTTTGAGAGTGAAGAATGAAATGAAAATGGGTTCAAATTCTATTAAATAACTCGTTTAAGTTGCTCAGCCCCGACAGTGAATGTGCATTCATGTCAACGTTCAAAATTTCCCTGTTCAAATAGAGGACTTTTGAATGAGCATTCAAATATATGAATGGGTGTTCACTTACATGAACGAACATTCCTCCCACTAGTAAGCATTCCATTACTGTTCACGCTATTGTTCCTTGCTGGATGAAAGAGCGTTCATCTCTTACTGACAGCAACTCAAAAAACATTGTTTTTAAGTCCTGTGAACCCTCAATTTTATACGCTTAAGATGCTGCTACGACTTGACACCTGCTAAATTTCATGCGCTACGCAGAGCCGGTACGACGATCTTGCTAGCCGGTTAGTAGGTAGGGGTCAAGGGGGCAGCGCCCCTTTGAAAAAATGGATTTTCAAACATAATATTACAAGGAGACTGACACTTTTCTGATCCTGACCAGACTTTCTGTACCAAACAAAACTTTCCCAAAACTGAACAGATTTTTCCTAAAACTGGCTGCCAAAATATCCGATAATTAATTTCGGATCAACCGCCACTGATTGGTAATTTTTTAGACTTCAGAATATCTCAAAAACTGACCCGGGAAACCTCAAAAACCGAACCGAAGGGCGATCGGCCCGAAAGCCTAGCCGCCTCACGGATAGCCGCGAGGCTGGCCGGCACGTCAACCTGAAGCATGCGTGTGTCTGTGAGTAGGCATGTCTGCAGACGCGCCGTCGTGACTCGCGGCTTTCGCAAGTCACCTAGCTCGTCCGCACTGACGCGCCTGCTGCGCGTCAGTGCAGACGCGTGTCAAAAGCATCAGATCAAATCTGACGCATTTGAGCTGTCCACCAGCTCCCCTGGCGGACGCGGCGAGCATCACTCGCGGACGCGCGTGGTTCTCACGGGCGTCCGAGAGGCCTTCTGGCGGCCGTCCTCCTTTTCGTGATTTTTCGATTTTATCCTTCCTTTTTTTTTCACTTTTTAGGTCCTTTTTGGTATTTTTCACCCCCATCTGCTCCTATAAATACCCCATTCCCTCACCACTTCAATTCACACACCCTAGAGCTAGTATTGATGGCTATCTATTACTCTCTTTCTCTCTCTCTATAATTAATTTTCTCACTTATTTTGAGTAATCTCAATTCGTTAATTAATTAAAAATCAATTTTAATTAATTAATTAACTTTTTCAATTAGTTTTCACTCAATTTGATTAATTAATCCTTTTAATTAATCACTTTATTTAATTAATCCTTTTAGTTAATTAAAAATTGGGTAATTAAGCCGCCAAATCATCAAATTAATTTCTTCCTAGATTAATTTAAATCCATCTTCCAAAACCGATAAAACAGAATTTCAGTTCGCAAAACCACTTCGCCCAATCAAAATCTCCCAAAAGAAGGTACATCATCTTCTCTTACCAACCCCAAAATCACCCAAAATCAAATCAAATCAATATGACCAATCCTTAAATCCCTTCACCTCATAATGAAACGAACTACATGGGTTTTGATTCCCATTCAGTGTGGTACGTAGGCACACTTGGAATTTAAATCCAAGTCTCAAATCAAAATCTCAATCAATCACATTCCCCTTTTATTTTATGTAAATGTTAGTTTATACTCTCCTTGTAAATTTCAAATAAAGCAATCAATTATTTAATTATTTTGAAGTAAAAGAGCGATCTTGTGATTTCCCTAGTACTTATAAGGGCTAGAGGAAATACTCTCCTTTGCTTATGGATGTTTAAATACTTGTCCTTTATTTTTCCATATATTTCATAAATATGTCATGATCGTGCATAATAAATTGTCATTAATACTTGTCATTCATAAAATCAATTTTCAAAAGTCAAATTAAATTTAAGAGCCAAATCGAGATTATTTAAAATCAAAAATCTAATCCCCGAGCTTAACTTGGTTCGAAAATTAGTGATTTTATCCTTGGGTAAATTAATCAAAGATTAATAATTGGAGTCAATTTGGGTTTTTCCTTAATTTTTCCATTTAAATAAATTAGGGTGGCGACTCCCGAATCCTTTTCAAAATCAAATCAATTTTCCAAGGCGATAGCCGCTTCCAATCGTGAGCAACGAAACCCGTAATTTAACCTCCCTTAAAAATCGCTCCGCCTTTCCTTAAGGGATTCCTGAGCAAGGGGAGGGGCGTTCGGGCGAGGCCTCACATGCATCCACTATCAACATGCCAAATATATTTTTCCTCTATTTCATAGACTTAAGAAGCAACAAACAAATGTTCTTCAACTTCTTATTGGTCATCAATAAAATTGGCTTGTTGAACAAGTTGTTCAGGTTGTTGTTGAGTTTGATTTTACTTTATCTTGCAAAATCTTTCAATATGACCTTGCTTTATGCAAAAATTGCATTGAGCATTTTTCCAACATCTATCCTCAGTGTGATTTGTCTTTCCACAAGTTCCACATGATGGAAAAGTACTCTTTACATTGTACTCTCTTTTTTCCTCTTCTTTCTCCTTTGGTTTTGATGGAGCTTTTCCCTTGTACTTTGCTTGGAAGGCTTCTTCAGTCACTTCTTCTTTTCTGATGGACACCCTTTGTTCTTGTGTTTGCAATTTACTTATTAACTCTATAATTGAGAGCTTTTGGAGATCACAGGATTCTTCAATTGCTGAGATCTTTGCTTCAAATTTCTTTGGCACACTCACTATAATCTTCTCAACAACTTTTTAATCTTGCACTACTTCACCAAGGAGCCTCATCTGGTTCACCAGGTCCATTAACTTGCCAGAATAATCTTTAACAGTCTCACTTTCTTTCATTTTCAATAGTTCAAATTTTCTCTTTAAAGTGAGAAGTTTGACTGTTTTAACTCTTTCACTTCCTTCAAATTCTTTTTCCAGCTTTTCCCAGACCTGTTTTGGTCTTTCAAGGTCCATAATCTTTGTGAAAATATGATTAGCTAAACCTGTATGTATACAGGTGATAGTTTTATCTTTCTTCAGCTTTTTATCCTCATAAGCTTTTATTTTAGCAATGGTAGGATTTTCTCTCAAAGGTGCTGGCTCATCTTCTAAAAGTACAACTTGCCGCAAGCCTTTAGATTTTAGGTGGAACCTCATTTTGACAGCCCAAACATGATAATGTTCCCCATTGAACACAAGGATTGATGGAGTGGAGCTGCTAGAGAAAGCCATCTATCTCATAAAAATAAAACACTTACTCTCAAGGTGTTTAGGTTTGGTGTTTGGATTTTCTGTTTAGGTTCTCACTCCTCACACTAGTTTGATTCTTTTGGAAACTTGCTTCACAATCCCGAAGGAAAAAAGAAGCTCTAATACTATTGTAAAATGCAAAGTGATAAAATAAAATGGATTGAACCAAACTAATAGTTAATTTTCTGCATAACTTAGTTGTAGAAAATGATAGAGACAAAGAACTTGAACAATGAAAATGGGATACAATCTCAGTCCCCATCCTTTTCATTTTATAATAACATTTTCAAATTTGAAAGAAAAAACAAGTACAAAAGTTACATTTCTAATGACAACTCAAAGTCATACTTAAGACCATACTTTGTAAACTAATCATTGCATAAAGTTGAATAAAGTTATGACAAAAGCAAAAAGTGATTAAACACTTCCTTATCAAATCAAGACTTTTCAAAAAATTAAGCTAACTTAAAATTGAGTTGTCCAAGGTCAATCTTAGCAAGTTCTAACACTTAAAATAAAGTATATGCATTACATATTTAGCAAGGGAAGAGGAACTAATTAAAATGGGGTTAGCTTGGGTGTTATATAAGTACCACCATACACACATTTTAATTATCCATACTCTTTTATACCAAGAGCTGTTAGAAGTGATGAGGATCCCAATCCAACCATAGGATTGAAGCAAATTGGGTGAAGTGTATAAATGCAACAGAAGTCCTATGTGATCGCAATATATAAGAATGTGTGTGATGGTTAGACCCAGGATTTGTTGGGGGGAGTAGTGGAAACAAATTTAGCACATAAATTAGAAACTCACAATTGATATGGGCGCTGAAAGCTATTATTCTGGTGATTTGTTTCATTCTCTAACTTACATTTCTCATGCTTTTTGTTTTGCAGAAATATGGCCATAATACAATTGTTGACTTTCTCATATTTGGACATCACTATAGTGTTTTCGTTACCTATAACTTTAATCTAGGGACTTTGCATTATACTATATTTTTATATTCATGAATATCAAATATTTTTTATTTATCGAATTGGTTGTTCTCTGGTCATGTAGATTTAAATATCCGCAAATTATGTTCCATAAATTAATGAAAGAGCACTACATGACGCCCTTTTTATGTTTCAGGTCTTATCTTAAAATTGCTCTCTCTCTCTCTCTCTCACATGATTTTTTTAGATTTTTCCCTTGTCCTGTTTTGAGTTTTACTCCTTTTACAATTCACATAGTTGTGACATTTTCTTTCTTGTACATTCTTGTGGGCTTTTGACCTAATTATATATATATATATATATATATATATATATATATATATATATATATATATATATATATATATATATATATATATATATATCCTTATATGAGTTAGTTGGCGGAAATATTTCTCCATCTATACTCTTTTGTGTCAGGTGGAAGGGTGTTGAAAAATCTACAGGAGAATCGCTAGTATGAAGGGCGATCTTTGAGCAACAGTATAATCGCCAGTCATACTGACTATCTTCTATTTTTATCTTTTTTAATAAGTCACCAGTTAAATTGGTGTTCACTTAACAATTGTAACGCATAGGATAGACAAGAGGTGACAGTTGGAGGAAGTGACAGTGGTTGCCATTTAAATTGGCGACCATCACATAACATTTAACCCACTTTATAGAGATAGAGAGGTGAGTTGCAGAGAGAGAGAGAGAAGCTTAATCTTGAAGAAGAAGCACGAAGCTGGTGAGTTTTTTTTTTTTCGCTGTTTCTTTTTTTTTTTTATGTTGTTGTTTCTTATATTTTTTTCTTGGTTGCTTTATTTATTTTATTTGTTTATATATTTGCAAATTTTTTGTTTTAAATAACTAAAATTTTATTTTTGAGGTTAATGAGTTATTTATGTATATATATTTATGAATGTATTATTAACAAAATTTTATTAGTGTAGACTTTATTTGTAGGAAAAGTAGTAGAATATTATTGTTCGACGAGTTAAAAATACAAAAAAAAAATGTAATTGTTACAGTTTTATTAAATTTTCATCATCTTAGGATATATAATTGTATGTAAACATTTTAATTAATTAAAATTATTAATTTTTACATATTATATAAATTTAATATTTTCAAGAATTAAAAATAGTAAAAAATTATTTTTTTACTATTCAAATTATCATCTTATAAGAATATATAATTGTATGTAAAAATTTTAATTTATTAAAATTATTACTTTTTATATATTATATAAATTTAATATTTTCAATTATTAAAAAGAGTAAAAAATTAGTTGTTAATTTTCAAAATTATAAATGATTTTACATAAAAATCTTTAATAAAATATGAATAAATTTTTTTTATTAATATTTGGACAAAAAATTAGTACTATAAATAATTTTTATACACAAAATTTTCATGCATAGTAGAAATTTAATATTTAATATGTACAAAAATAAAAATTGAGTTGTTCAATAAATATAAAAATTTAAATTGAAGTGATAAATATGATGTTTTAAATATTTAGAATGTTATAAAACATTTTTTTTTAAAATACATAAGTGAATTTCTAATAATTTTCACTTTGATAACTATCTTCAACTTCAAGCCATACATCTTCTTAATTAGTATGACCTATAATACTCCAACAGAATGGGGACTATAGAAGTGTCAATTATTTTTATTTCTTATGTATGACATGATTTATTTTATTTTATTTTATTGACTCTCGGAAGTAGGATTAAATTCAAATTCAAATTTTTATTAGGTAAAAGTTCAAGGTTGTGAGTGAAGCCAAAAATAGTTTATATCAAATTAAGAAATAACAATAGTATTTTGAATGGGAGATTCTAGCTATGGAAGGAATGAAGCCTTATTTTTAAAATTGTTTATTTTATATTATTATTATATTGTGTATATTTTATATTGGACTATAAAAATTTAAATTCATCTCTTAAAATAATAATAATATAAGAAGCTCTCCAAGTGTCAACAAATTAATAGACAAATAGTATTAATGTGATGTAACAAGTAATTAATTTTTAATATTATTCACTTTTTAATATTTTCGATGCAAAATTTATTTAATTTATATATCTTCTAATATATATATTAAATTTATTTTTAGTCAAAACATCAATAATTTTTATAGTATCAAAATTAAAATTATATAATATTTGCAATTTTACAATTTTTAATAAAAGACATAATTTTTACAATTAAAAATAATTAATAATATAAATATAAATTATACAGTAAAAGAAATCTAAAAATGCATTACTGTTTAGTATATGAAAAATAAAATTTTAAAAAATTTGCAAAAAAAAAATTTAGATTACAATTTTTAATACTTAATAATATTAAATTTACCTAATATTTGTAATTTCTATTTTTGAAATTTGATAACTATCTATTTGCAATTTAGAATAGATGTCGCAGGTTGTGAACGGGAGAAGGAGATATCACTACACCTCTCCTAGCACTAATGACCCGACCAGTGATGCATCAATTGTCAACGACGAAAGCGAAGATGATGTGAAGAAATGCATGCATGACCTGACAGCTAACCTCCTACACTCCACTAAATCCAGGGAGGAGGTTTTATCGTTGTCCTATAAGAAAGGTAAGCTAAGGTTTATATGATTGAATTTGATAATTTGTGGTTAGGGTTTTCAATTTGTATTGTGTAAAATATTGCAGTGATTGAAAAATAGGATTTTAATTATCATTGTGTTTAATAAATGATGGAATGATTATCAATTATGATTTTAAACTAATATAATATAGTTAATGTTTTTTGTTTTTTTTTTTTGTATTTGTCAATTTTCAATTGAAAATTGTAACTTACTTGGCTCTCATTTTTATATAAATGTTGTAATGTAGTATAATGACTGTGGATATTTAGAATGGATAGATTCCGAACTCCCTCGTATGCAAAATAATATGATGGCCAAAGTGGTGCTTAAGAAATAGTCATTGGAATCCCATGTTGAGTTCATGAAACGAAATGAAAAAATTTTGGAAGATAAATTAAAAACAGTGCATCAAGAGTGGAAGACTTGTGAAGGGTACGAGACACTGTTGAGGAGTTAGTTGATGTTAACACAAGATTGGGAGAGAGGGTTGCTGAAATGAGGCATGCTAATTTAGTGTTAATGAATGAAAAGCTGAGGTTGAAATGAGCTTTGAGAAGCTACAAAGTAATATCCAAGTTGGTTGGTGGAGTACATGTTTTTATGGTGTTGCTATTGGTGATTGTTGCTATGAAATGTAGCAAGGCAGATGGTGGTAGGGACAACCAGTTGAAGTTTGCGTAGCCTCTCTTTAATTTGATTAGCTATTTAGGATTATTTAGTACATATAGCTCCTTTAAGCTTATTGACTAATACAAGTAGCTTAGTGACCTTTTTATATATGTTGAACAATAATTGTAGCTTATAAGTTGTTGTGTTGTGTAATGTATTTTGGTTTGCTTAGGATATAATTTAATATATATGCTATGTTACTATTTAACTATATAATCTATGTTGTGTAAGCTATATTTATTTTGGTTTGTTTTGTGGGTTACATGTTTTATCTCTAACATTCATTTTATTTCACGATGTAAATGATTTTTTTCTATAATAGTTAATTATTATCTAAATTTAAAATAATAATTTTTTTACCAAATCCTAATTACTAAAATTAATTGCTAGTAGCTATTAATTATTTTTGAAAAATTAATTATATTGTGAGGTCTCGCCCGAGCACCGGTCCGATCCGCTAGAGAGGGATCGAAATGCTCATTCAGGTCTGGTCTCACGATGGAACCCTCAGGTTCGGATTGGTTGATTTTTGAAAATTGACTTTGAGAGTCGCCACCTTAATTTATTTTTTAATTGGGAAAAGTTAAGGAAAAAATCCATTTTATGACTCTAATTATTGTCCAATAGAAAAAGTACACTAGCCTCGATTACCAAAGAGGATTCGGGGACTAGGTTTTCGGTTTATTTTAATTAGAAAACAAGTTTGGCAAGTTTAATATACAATGACTTAAAATGATTTCATGAACATTAATAATGAATGTACAGTTATGAATCAATTGAAGCAATTAAGTAAATGAAAGCAATAAAGAAATTAAAACAAATATTAACTTTACAAAATAAACCCAAAATAGGGGATACTTTCTCTAGCCCTTATAGGATTCTAGGAAAGCAACACATTCCCCAAAATTAAATCCAAAAACGAAAGCAATTTAAAGAAGAAATTCAATATACAAAAGCAATAAAAGAATGAAAAGAAAGAAAACACAAAATAACAAAATAAAGAGAGAGAATCTGTTTTAGTTGGATTTGATGCTTTTTCAGACAAGCATGCCTACGT
>CATKHJ010305108.1:0-10593 GCA_949750685.1 Vernicia montana
TGATTAACTAAAAGGATTAATTAATCAACTTGGGTGAATACTAATTGGAAAATTAATTTTTAATTAATTAATTAATTTAAAGTGGATGGAGACTAATTGAAAAATTAATTAATTAATTAAAATTAATTTTTAATTAATTAATTAATTTAAAGTGGGTGGAGACTAATTGGAAAATTAATTAAAATTGATTTTTAATTAATTAACTAATTAGGATTACTCAAAATGAGTAAGAAAACTAATTAGAGAGAGAGAGAGAGAGTAAGTGGATAGCAAATCAACAAATGCTTGAGGTGTATCGAAAATGAGAAATGAGAGGGGGTATTTATAGGGGCAGATGGGGGTTAGAAAAGACCAAAAATGATCTAAAAAATAGAAAAAAGGAGGGATAAAGTCGAAATTTCGAAAAAAGGTAGACGGCCGCGAAGTGCACTGGTGGACGTGCGTGTGATTCACACGCATCCGCCAGAACAGACGGCGGCATCTGGCGGACTTGCCAGACAGCCCAGCTGACGTGCCGCCGTGTCCGGCGGACTTTTCAGTACAAGGCTGACACGTCAGCCCTGTACTGAGGCGTTTGTCACTGAGGCACGTCAATGCGGACGCACCTGGAGGACTCGCGTAGGCGCGTCGCAAACGTCCGCGAGTCGTCTCGATTTTTGGGCTCTGTTTCGATTTTTGGGGCTTTTTGGGTCAGTTTCTGGGGGTTCCGGGCTATTCTAGATTCTGAAAAATTATCGATCAGTGGCAGTGCATCTGAAATTAATTATCGGACATATTGACAGTCAGTTTTGATGAAAATTCGGTCAGATTTTGAAAGGTGCTGTCTGGTACAGAAAATCTAGTCGGGGTGAAAAAAGTATCAGTCTCCTTGTAATATTATACTTAAAAATCCATTTTTTCTAGGGGGCGCTGCCCCCTTGACCTCTGCCCGCTAACTGGCTAGCGGGACCGCCGTACCGGTTCTGCGTAGCGCACGAAATTTAGCAGGTGTCAAGTTGCAGCAACATCTTAAGGGTGCAAAATTGAGAGTTCACACAAGGATGAACTGGCTTTGCAATTAGCTGAACTGACTAAGCAAGTCAAGCTTATGTCAATTAATGGAACGGCGAATACACCTACCTGTGAGGTGTGTGGAGTTTGTGGTATCTATAGGCATAGAGCAAATGTATGTATTATTGCTATCGAGGTTATGATAAATGAGGTGCAAGTCAATGCTTTGATGGATTTTCAACAAAAAGATAGAAATGAACCTTTCTCTAACACTTATAACTCTGATTGGAGAAATCATCCAAATTTTTCATGGAATAACAATAACCCACAACCACCATTTCAGCAACAATCTTAGCAAAGGCCTCAAAATCAGTTTTAGATTTACCAAAGGGCAATTGGTGCAGCAAAATTCAAATGATCGTTCATATGATAGCCTCATGAGGATGGTGATCAGAATTAAGAGATGACTAATAAAAGGTTTGATAATTATAAATCTTCAATTCGAATGATAGAAGTGCAAGTGGGACAACTAGCTAAACAAATGCACAATTGGAACAAGGAAAAGCTGCCAAGTCAGCCTGAACAAGCAAAAGTCATGACCACTGGAGAAGGAAAGAAGGTAACAAGTGGATATTTTAGTCCTACCCAATCTCTGATGTTTTATTTTGTAGGAGAGCAACCTATGAAATTGAGAAATCCAGATGAGTTCTCACAACTTTTGGAGTATTGTGAAGAGAGGTTGAAAGGGATTGAGTGCATGCTAGCTTCCTAATTTCAGTTCATAGCTGAGAAAGAAAAAAACTTGGAGGTGAGCAAGCAGGAGAAAGAAGAAAAGAAAGAAGCTTTTCCTTCCAAATATTTTTACAAGGCTGCCAAACTGTACCGACCTCCAATTCCATATTTTTCGAAGCAAAAGGAAAAGGTAAAAGAAGTGCAAGTTCTATTGGAGCAGGAAATTAAGGAGGTAAGACCTAGGGAAGTGGTTGTTGCCTCAGAAAAAATGAATGCATTTTTACAGCAGCAATTACCTCCTAAGGAAAAGGACCTGGGTAGTTTTGTTATAAACCTTGATTTTTCTGAATATGACTCATGCCCAGGTATGCTTGATTTAGAGGCAAGTATTAACTTGATGCCATATGAACTTTATATGCAACTTGGATTGAAGGAGCTAGCTCCTACTTCCATATGCATATAATTGGATAATGGTTTTTATAGATACCCTTCGGGTATTTTGAAGGATATGTTGGTAATAGTGGAAAAGTTTGTAGTTCCCGCTGATTTTGTTGTTTTATATGTTATAGGAATGCCTGTAACCAAACATTCTTTACTTCTAGGAAGGTCCTTCATGGCCACCGTTAATGCAGTAATTGATGTCAAAAATTGTCGATTAACCATAACAGTTTTAGGAGAAACAATGGCAATATATTTAATTAGTGAAGCACAAAAGAGTGCTATTGTTTCTCCTATGGATTGTTACTTTGTTAATTGAATTAAAGTTTTTGATAAATTTGTTTGTGGCAAAAGCAATGGAAAGGTGCAGGATGTCAATGAAGTTAGCAATCAAAAGTGTGAATTGGTGCAAGGCAAGGTTGAAGGCATGGAGTGCCTTAATTCATTTTCAACTTGAAGCCAGAAAGCAAAGAATCTAGCTTATGACTCTAAAGAAACCCTCCGAATGGAAGGAAATCCATTTTCTTATCTTCATTTAGAATTTTTAATAGCATTTCTAAGTTTTAATGTGGAACAATTTAATTTAATTTTTGTTAATTTAATCTTTAGATTAGTTTAGATTTTATTCATTTTTATTTTCCCAATAAGAACTTGATCCATATAACATTTGTGTTAGTGGAAATTTTGAAGTTTCAGGATTGATGGAGGAAGGAAAAGTTGGGTCAAAAGAGTTATAAAGTGAACACAGGCAGATTCGAGCGTGTTCTAAATCGTGTTTCAGCTTACAAGACACAACATGGATTGCAGAAATAAATTTCAATCGTGTAGCTCATTTTCGGCAACACGATTTGGAAGCCCAAAACACGATCGTGTCTTTAACCCGTGTAGTGCACTATGGTTAGTTTTAAATTTCACCCTTTCAAATACTCAGAAACACGCTTGTGTTCTCAAAAACACGATCGTGTAGTGCTTACTTATAAATTCAAGATTTTGGCTCTAACCGATCATTTCCTCCTTACTTTTCAAAAACAAAAACATCAAACTATCTCCTCTCCAAAGTTGACCTTACCTATACTCTTCAACTACCTATTCAAACTAAAATCCATATGAGAAACATGCCTCCAAGAACAAAGAATCTCACTGAACAAACTTATAGGCAAATCCTTGCGAGTCGAGGCCGTGTTCCCGATCTTCGACCACCGATGGCACAACCAAGAAGAAGTGAAAGGTATCAAATTCTCATTAACCATGGTTTTATTCCTAATAGGTGGATAGATATGAATGCTATAACAACATTAGGTATAAATGAGCAAATTAGACAATATCTTAGCAATGTTAATTGGGTTCGGTTAGGGGGAATGCATGTCATGGGTTTTGAGTCCATTACTTTTGATTTTCTTGAATCTCTTCAAGTTAAAATTGAGTATATACCGAATAGGGTTGTTATTAAGTTGAAATTCTGGATTTTCAATCAAAATTACAAGCTCACCACTTTTCAATTGAATGAAATTTTTGGGTTTTCTAATGATGGATTCAGTTCCATTCCCACGGGTTGGAATCAAGTTGAGGTTTAGGGACAATTGACAACTAAAGGAGGGAATTATAGTGCTAGTTCTTTAAAATCTAGTAAACATACAGAGCCCACTATGCAATATCTCCATAGGTTTATGACTTACACGGTTTTTTGTAGAGACTAAAGCACTGGAGTTGTTGAGAGGAATGAGTTGTTTTTGTTGTGGTGCATGAAACATAATAAAAAGGTGAGTACTGGGTATTGGCTAGCAGACCATTTCAATAAAATAGTGTGAGGCCTCGCCCAAACGCCCCCTCCCTTCGCTTGGGAAAACGCCTTAAGGAAATGCTAAGCGATTTTTAAGGGAGGTTAAGGTACAAGTTTCGGTGCTCACGATTGGAAACGGCTATCGCCTCGGAAAATTAATTTTTGATTTTTAAAGAGATTCGGGAGTTGCCACCCTAATTTATTTATATGAAAAAATTAAGAAAAAAAACCCCATTTTAACTCCAATTTATTAATCTTAGATTAATTTACCCAATGATAAAATCACTAATCTTGAACCAGATTGAGCTCGGGGATTAGGTTTTTAGTTTTAAATAATCTCAATTTGGCTTTTTAAATTTAATTTGACTTTTGAAAATTCATTTCATGGATGACGGATTAATTGAAAATTAAATGCATGGGCATGGTATAATTATGAGTGCATGAGAAAATAAAGAGCAAGTATTTAAAGAGTGAGTATTTAAACAATTACAAGTAAAGGAGAGTATTTTCTCTAACCCTTATGGGTACTAGGGAAATCACAAAATCGCTCATTTACTCCAAAATAATTAAGTAATTGCTTTAATTGATTTTACAAGAAAAGTATAAATTGACATTTACATGAAAAATAAATGGGGGAAGGGATTGATTGGGATTTGAATTTGAGACTTGGATTTAGATTCCAAGTGTGCCTATGTACCCCACTGAATGGGGATCAAAATCCACGTAGTTCGTTCCACTATGAGGTGGAAGGAGGGTTTAAAAATCGGTCAGATTTGATTGGTTTGGTTTGGTTTGGGATTTGAGTGAGGGCAAGAGATTTATACCTTCTTTTTGGGTGGTGGAAGAGTGATTTTGCCAGATCGGAGTTCCGTTTCGGAAAACAAGGTTGATTAAAAAAGGAGATTTGATTTCTTAATTACCCAATTTTAATTAATTAAAATGATTAATTAATTAAAAATGATTAACTAAAAAGATTATTTAATCAACTTGGGTGAATACTAATTGGAAAATTAATTAATTAAATTAAATTTTAATTAATTAACTAATTTAAAATGGGTGGAGACTAATTGGAAAATTAATTAATTAATTAAAATTAATTTTTAATTAATTAATTAATTTAAAGTGGGTGGAGATTAATTGGAAAATTAAAATTGATTTTTAATTAATTAACTATTAGAATTACTCAAAATGAGTAAGAAAACTAATTATAGAGAGAGAGAGAGAGAGCAAGTGGATAGCAAAACAACAAATGCTTGAGGTGTCTAGAAAATGAGAAATGGAGTGGGGTATTTATAGGAGCAGATGGGGTGGGAAAAGACCAAAAATAGCTTAGAAAGTGAAAAAAATGAGGAGTAAAATTAGAATTTCGAAAAAGGTAAACAGCCGCGAAACACCATGGCGGACGTGCGTGATTCCCACGCTCGTCCGCCAGATATCCTGGTGGCGTTCGCCGGGACGTAAACCCCGTACTGACGCGTCTATCACTAACGCGCGTCAGGCGCATCAGTGCAGATGCGCTAGATGACCGGCGATGTCCGCGTGGCTGCCAGCACGTCCACAGGCGACCCGCGGACGCGAGGGTACGTCTCGCGAATGTCTATGAGCCATCTCGAGTTTTGGGCTCTGGCTTAATTTTTGGGACTTATTAGGTCAGTTTCTAGGGGTTTCGGGTCTGTTTTCGAGGTATTTTGAAGTCTGAAAAATTACTGGTCAGTGGTGGTGGATCTAAAATTAATTATCATACATTTTGGAAATCAGTTTTGGTGAAAATCCAGCCAGTTTTGGAAAGATGTTGTCTGGTACAGAAAGTCTGGTCAGCATGTGTCAAGCTGCGGCAGCATCATGAAGGTGCAAAATTGAGGGTTCACAGTTGCCCTCTCATCAGAATTGTCTTGTCAGTAAGACAATTCTGATGACAGTGAACTCAGGAGAAAGGATGGTACAAGGAACCAAAGTGATGTCTAGGTCAGTGCTTGGACATGTTTGGGTGAGAAACATGGTTGAAACGGAAGATGGCAAAAGGAACCACATTAATGTTTAAGCAATTGTTCCTAAACATTCATGGGTGGAGGATGTGACTGAGTTTGATAAATAGATGCGAAAAGAGGAAACAAAGGGATATCTAGGCTAGAGGATAGATATTTTTGGGTGAAGGATGGATTTTGATAAGATATTTTTGGTGAAAGGGAGAGCCTCGACCTATGGCGAGTCGGCTCGAGAGATTCTGAAAAGGTTCAAGTATGAGGGGAGCCTCGGCTTATGACGAGTTGACTTGAGAGATTTTGAAAATAGGAGAGCCTCAGCCTATGGCGAGTCGGCTCGAGGTGTTCTAAAAAGATTCTGGTATAAGTGGAGCCTCGGCTTATGACAAGTCAGCTCGAGAGATTTTGAAAATAGGAGAGCCTCGGCTTATGGCGAGTTGGCTCGAGATGTTCTAAAAAGATTATGGTATGAGTGGAACCTCGACTTACGACGAGTCGGCTCGAGAGAATTTGAAAATATGAGAGCCTCGGCCTGTGGCGAATCGGCTTGAGATATTTTGAAAAGAGGAGAGCCTTGGCCTATGGCAAGTCAGCTCGAGAGATTTTAAAAATAGGAGAGCCTCGGCCTATGGTGAGTCAGCTCGAGAGGTTCCAATTGGGTGAAGGAAGGCTGCTTTGCTTGGAATTATAGTTGTGAAATGGTGTCATGGTCAGCTTTGAGGAGGTACTGGTCAAGTCTGAAAAGATGGCGGTCAGCTTCGAAGAGGTACTAGTCAATTCTGGAAAGACATCGATCAGATTCGAGGAGATACTAGTCAATTCTGAAAAGATGTCAGTCAGCTTTGAGGAGGTACTGGTCAATTCTGAAAAGATGTCGACCAGCTTTGAGGGGGTACTGGTCAATTATGGAAAGATGTTGGTCAGCTTCGAGGGGGTACTGGTCAATTCTGAAAAGATGTCGGTCAGCTTCGATGGGGTACTAGTCAATTATGAAAAGATGTCGATCAGCTTCGAGGAGATACTGATCAATTCTAGAAAGATGTCGGTCAGCTTTGAGGAGGTACTGGTCAATTCTGAAAAGATGTCGGTCAGCTCCGAGGAGGTACTGGTCAATTCTGAAAGATGTCGGTCAGTTTCAAGTAGGTACTGATCAATTCTGGAAAGATGTCAGTCAGCTTTTAGGGGGTACTAGTCAATTCTAGAAAGATGTGAGTCAGCTTTGAGGGGCTACTGGTCAATTCTAGAAAGATGTCGGTCAGCTTCTAAGGGGTACTGGTCAATTCCTTGGCTTATGCATTATGGTGTATGACTGCAAATGATCGCATATGCATAGATGTTTATGCATAGATGATGCATGTTTATGTATACATGTTTTGGGATTCATGGACCTTTTGTTTTACTTGATGATCTATGATGATGCATCTAACAGATGAATGTATGGATGCAAGAGGGTGGATTCACGAATTTGCTCTGTGTATAATATGAATGCAATTTGCATGCAATGTCAACTCCTAAACATGAGTGCAATTTTTATGTGATGATTGATTTTTTTTTTCACGTCAATTGAACTGTATTTCAGCCATTACATGCATTTATGGACCAAGAAACTCGAGAAGGTGGAGAGAAATTAATTTGGGCAGATACAGTATTGTATCGATGGTGATTTTACGGGGATTGCGATTCGACTGAGATTTTCTGAGGGTTTGCTTTAGGTTTTGGGACCTGGTGGTCCGTGCTTTTCATTTTGGTGTTGTCGTGGAGGAGTTGTGCCTCCACTTTTAAAAGAGTTCAACACCATATTCGGCTGTGATTTCAAGGTAGTCATAGTGGTTCCAGAGTTCAGAGTTTGGCATTTTGGGCTTTACAGGAATTTCTGGACCTACCCCCAGGATGTTGCTAACTGGATAATCATTGGTGGTTAGGTGAATGCGACCGCTGTGATCAAAAAGTTTCAGGACCCCAATGACTTTGGAGATTTGAAGAGGCAGAGGCTTAGGATGAGGTCTCTGGTTTTTTTGTCCGATGGCTGGGTATTTATTTTTTCAATTCTACTGGTTAGGGTGATGCTGGAGTAGTGGGTTTGATACTTTAGATGAGGTAGAGCCGTACTATGGCTGAGACTGTTTTGGCTTGAGGTTGTTTGGCTAGTTGAGAAAGAGTGCCGAGCTACTCTACTGAGTGACATTGATGATGACACTATAGAAGAAGGGGAGACTATTAGAAGAGAGACATAGAGAGCAACTTGACCTTCAGAGAAACAGGCTATACTAGTGACTCAGACTGCAGTGGGAGTGACAGAGAAGATTGTGACTGCTGTGAAGAGATAGGGTGACACTACAATAGTGGTTCAGAGGAGGGTTACTGCAGCCAGTATAGAGAGAAAGACTGTTGTTTTCAAGTTTCCAAGGAGGATTTCAGCTGCAGTAGTAGGGACTAGTTCCCAAGCTACTACTATACAGAGGAGGGTTAACGGGAGTAGTTTTAGAGCTGCTAACATTTGTGGTAGGCTTTTTGGTGTGACTGTGGGGAGTAATTTTGGTCATGCTAGTACTTCTGCTGCTGCAGTGGAGGGAGCTATAGAGACTAGGAGGACGAGTGTGACCATTAAAGAGAATGTGGTGGACTCTGATTTTGATGAGAGCACAAAGGATGTGCATCCTAGGAGGAGGTAGAGAATTGGCTAGACTCTAACTTCAGACATGATGACGACACTTTTTTTTTTTTTGTACTTGCTTAGGATGTGCTGCGGGTTTCTTGTGTTTGCATATGCCTGCAAGCTGATATGACCACATGATACAGGATAAGCTATAGATGATATTTGGAATGGCTATCCTTTTTATCAAGGTGATGGGTTGTATTCTGTAAAAATTTGATCACCATTGTATAAGACATCCTTTATTTTTGCTCTAACTTTTGCCCGAGTCACCCTCTCGGGTTTTCAACTCGACGAGCTTGCTCTAATTTTTGCCTAAGCCGCCCTTTCAGGTTTTCAACTTAGCAAGCATTTTCTTTTATTATTATTTTTTTGTTTTGGCAAAAGAACCAAATGAATGATGCATTTAGGCATAGAGAAAATGAGAATGAGATGTTTTGTCATGAGAAGCAAAAATGCATTATACTATGATTTGGACCGCACTCAAGTCGGGCTGCCTACGTATCCCTTACATCATTTTTGTCATTTTCTTTTAGGGAGAATCAGGTCCACGTAGTTCTAATTATAGATGCAATTGAAGATAGAGAAACTAACTTACAGACAACACTTTCAAATCTTTAATTGGTCCAGATTGCAAGGATTGGGGAATTCGTTCCTGTCCACGTCCATGAGGATGACGCCTTTGTCGGATAGAATCTTCTTAAGTACGTATGGTCCAGCCCATTTTGGTATGAACTTTTCTCTTGGGTTGTGCACAGGAGCGGAGCTCGAACCACTTTTAGAATAAGATTCTCTTCTTGCAAACCTCTGTTCTTTCACCTTTTATTGAAGTGTCTGTCTAGCTTTTGTTGGTAACTTTGAATCTTGTACAAAGCACCCATTCTCTTTTCATTGATGGCATTCAACTGGTCATGATACTCTATGATCCATTCTACTTTCATTCTCTGCAGCTCTTGCTTAACAGGCTTCATGTATGTGCTGGCCGGGATCTTGTGAACCACAACAGTCCATAAGCCCTTTGATAAACGCCTGCTTGTCATGATATGCAGATACAATGTATGTAATTTTTAGTTTTTCCTCTGTGTCATATTTAATTGATTCTTTTGCCTTTTTAATTTTTTTTTAATTTTTTTTAATTTTTTTTCTTTCAGATGTCCTTTTCAATGATGAATCAGAAGAAGTAGAGCAAAAAAAGAGGTTCAAACTTTTCATTGCTAATAAAAGTCCCACCATCATGGTTACATTAAAGGATAATCCTGGAAGGCAAAATAAAGACTCATAAAGGAAGACTCAACAGACTTGGATTCAGAAACAAACTCAAAAGACTCGGACAGACTCAGTGGACTCGACATAGACTCAAAGGACTCAGACTCGGACATGGACTGAGACAACTCAAAGGACTTAGACATGGACTGAGAGGACTCGAGTACAGCAAGGCCGGCACCCTTCTCAAAGTTCCAATTATTGGTTAGAGGATGGGACGGTTGGATAAGCTTAGTGGTTCGAAAGAGGATTGGTGGCAGTATTAGGCTTTGGCTTCGGGGCAATGATGTCTCCGTTGTCGATGAGGTCCTGAATTTTGTGTCTCAGATCCTTATATGATTCGGTCTTGTGCCCCACTTCACGGTGGTAATCACAATGCTCATTTGCATTGTAGCCTTTGGGTAAGGGGTTTGGAGGAACTCGTGGTTCTAGGGGCTTAACCAGATGAGCCTTTAGGGATTTCTTATAAATGACGCTGAGGGGCATACCTAGCTCAGAGAAAGTCCTCCTTGACTCCAACCTCATTGGCTGGTGATAAGAGACAGCATTTACGTCCTATCCTCTTTGGGTGGTGGAGTTGGTTATGTAATTGTTGTTCTTGTGATTCCTCAAATTAGAGGATTCATCCTTGATTCGTCTTGATTGGATCAGATCCTCGATCTTGGTAGCGTTGACAATGAGAGCCCTGAAGTCTGCGAGATACTGAGTTTGCAGATGGACTTGGTACTGAGGGAGGAGATTTTTGACAATGATGT
>CATKHJ010305204.1:0-13064 GCA_949750685.1 Vernicia montana
CATATAATTAAAATTAATAAACGTTATTAGAGTAAGTAATGAACATTATTTAAAAGAAATATGAATTTGAGACAATTACTTAGAAGAAATTATGATAAATTAACTCATTAAGTGGCCATTTTGAGATCCAAATTCGGGTAAATTCCACTACTCGGTAGTAGGAAGTCTACTTGGATTTGTGTTCTTCTACATAAGAAATATGAATTTGAATATTCATATACTCAAAATGGTGAATGGTAGAATGATAATTTGAAACTTAAAGTAAACTCTACACAAAAAAAAGTGAAGGAGGAGTGAGTTATCCTACATTGAAAAAATATAAAGTTAGAATGATGTATATATTCAAAAGTTCATCATTTCAAAGTTAAGAAAGTAGCCAAGAAGACTCTCTCTCGCACCCGTGAGGGGGGGTGCAAATCCATGGTATTGGGCTTAGGTTCAACGTGTGAGCGCGCGATCTGCGTACACGAATGTCGGACCAAAATAGGTTGGCCTGTACCTACTTAAATTTTCCAATCATAGATTTTAATTTTTTTAGTCCAATTTTTTTTTTTAAAATTTTCCAATCATAGATTCCAAAATTTTTTTTTTAATATCCAAACACACACACACACAAAAAGAGTAAAAAATCGAACCGGCCTGGCCTCCGATTCTCGATTTTTCCGGTCGAACCGGCCGGTCCGGTCCGATTCTTACAACATTGTGTTGAACTAATAGTCTCATTAGAAGTATTTTATTTTATTAGAAGCCACATGGTTTTAATTTAATTTAATTTAATTTTAGAGATAGAGTTCACATGCAATATGCAAATATCCAATATGAACATAGTGCAAGATCCCCTTTCAAGTTTCAATCATAGATACAAGGCTATACCGAGTCAACAATGGAAAACCTTGGAAATTAAATATAATAACATGCTTATACTAACAATATTAAAATTAGATTAATAAGTACATTATATATATAAATTTAGTTTGTCTTTTGTTTTTTCTTAATTATTACATTATATTTTTATCATATCGTAATTTAAACATAATTTAAAGAAGAAAAATATCTTTATTTTAATATGATGTTTAGATTCTCACCCCCTAATTATTAAAGAATGAAATAAACTCAATTACCAACAAAATTAATTATTGTGGTTATTCAAATAAATAAAATAAGAAATTTTTTAATATATCAAAAATTTAAAAAAAAAATAGTTAATATAGTATATAAATTTTTAATTTACAAAATAAAAATTGGAGAAAAAGCCAAGATTAGTAGCTAAACAAGTTACAAATAAGAAAATGTTGGGTCAATTCTAAGCTTATAATTAGAAGCTTCCATGGATAGAGTATTGTTAAGAAATAAATGCGCACACAATTGCTTGAAAAAGTCATGCAATGCTGCGTCAATTAATTAGAAAATATTAAGTGGTTAATTATATTTTCCAAATACGATATAATTAATTAATGTTGGATCTGTCATTATCATTGTCCATTTTACTTGTTGATATTTGGTGCTACTACCTAACCTTGACTTTGCAATAGATTATTATAGAGGTTCTTTCCCTTGTCTCATTTGTCTTCTGCTTTTACTTTTTTCCTTTTAAACTGAGACTTTAAGCTTTATCAATGATCGGTCTTAAATTTCTTTTTTTAAAAAAAAAATTAAAAATGTTCTAAATAACTTAAAAAAGGAAAATGTAACTTCTTACAAAATTAATTAATAAATACATTATATATTGTTATTTATATGATGTCATAGTTCTTTTCTTCTAAAACATTTTGTTTCTTTTTTAAAATATAAGTTAGTTAGATTTAGGTGGAGTACAAGCATGAATGACCTTCATTAGTTATAAAATTTCTGATTTATAAATTATTATGTTATCTTCTTCATAATAATCAAAGTTTAGTTACTTCCTTTATTTTCTTGAGTGAATTTAGTTTGATGGGTATTAAAACTCATAACCTCATTGAATTGAAAACCTCAAATACTATATAAAAAAAGAAAAAAGAAATAACAGATGGTATTATTTTCAAAGCAAAAATTGTTAGTGTCAGATTTAGGATTACTACTAATTTTTAAATAGATAAAATTATATTTATAGTTAATGTGTTAAAAATTACCTTATATATTGGATTATCAATTTATTACAAGATATATATATATATATATATATATATATATATATATATATATTTTGAAAGAGAAGACTATAGATTATAAAAATGTTAAAAATGAAAAATAAGTTACATTTATCTATATAAGACTGATAAGGACTAAATCTAATTACGTTAATTGGGATACTGAGATAAAGGCTAAAAAAGATAAGAGTCTTAGGTTTTGTTTGGGATTGAATTTCATAAAAGCGCTTTTCAACAAAAAAATTTATATTATTTTTAAAATTATTTTTTCTCAAAAGCATGTAAATTGATGTTTTTTTCAGAAATATGTTTGAAAAAATAGTTTATAAAAAATAATAAAAATCAATCAATTAAATCAAAAAAATTTTAAATATGTTTTTTTAATATCCAACAGCAATCACAAACGGATCCTTTCAGTCTTATTCTTATTGCCTTATAGTCTTTCAATTAAAGTTCACTAGATTTTATGTGCCTCACATGAAGGTTTTAGTGTCTTGCCCCAAAGATCACTAAGTCTTATTGTGCCTCACAGGGAGGTCTTAATGCATCATAATCTTTCGTCTATAGATCACTAAATCTTATTGTGTCTCACAAGGAGCTCTTAGTGTCTTGTGGTATTTCGCCTAGAGTTCACTAAGTCTTATTGTACCTTACGAAAATGTCTTATTAGTGCCTTATAATTTTTATCCTATAGATCACTAGGTCTTATTGTGCCTCACCGGGAGGTCTTAGGGCCTCTTGCGTTGTAATACACATAATTATTTATGCTATATGATATATTAATACTAGTTTCTAAGTGCTTTGAATGGGTTGAAATATTATTAATGATTGGATTATATTATAAATTATAGATAAATAAGTATATATATATATATAAAAGAAAGAAAGCCAATGGAATACCTACCATACCAATATCATGAAATTATATTTCTTGATAAGAAATATAATACTGGAATACATGAATTGATCAAAATAAAATTAATTTGTATTGAAGAAAAAGCAAAACATATCTTACTTATTAAATAATAATCAATATGACTTGATTTTTATATGTTGTTAACCTTGGAGAAGTTGAATTTTGTAAATAGAATAGAAATGATTTTCCAGATTTGAAAATGGAGGAGAAGCTATATATCAACTTTTGAAACAAAAATACTTATTCCAGTGGATAGAAGAGGAAGACTAAAGGGAAGATATATTGTTAAAGGAATAATTTTGTAAGTTTTGGATAGTGCAATTGAAAAGTTTGTATAATTATAAAGGCAACCCTAACTTATATATGATGAAATATGGAAAAAATGAATCATATTAATTAAAAATGAAAATAAAAAAAAAAAAAGTTTATTACATTATTCTAATGTACATTAATTCTAAGGATTTAGAAAGTCATATTTGTTTTTTGAGATGATGGAAAGTTATAAACTTAATAACTTAACTATTACATGCCAACTCAAAAATCACAAAGTTATTACAATTAATAATTATTATAAAATTTTTTATTAATCACATATAAAGAAAAAAATCATTCAATTTCTCTATCAATTGACAAAAAATTAGAAAACTATTTTACCAACTTATAAACCTATATACTTGGTATTAATATATTTATTTGAACTCACCTGTGTTTAGAGTTGAAAAGATATAATACAATAATTAAAATGCAGATAAAAAATTATCATTACACAATTTTTAAATGTGTTAACATTAAATTAATAAAATGATAATACAAAATTTTAAAACCTATAAACTTATTGATGAGTCTATAATCGACTTGCATTGTTGATGGTGGGTCTTTCAGATGGGTAGAACCTATAGACAGAGAAAAATGGATTATAAGCCCTCGGAGCGAATGCGGCAGGGAGTCTCCGACGCCTAAGTCAGTGAGACTGTAGAGAGTGTATAGAGAGAGAAAGAGAGAGTAATAAAGAGAGAGGGAGATATCCATTTTCTTTACCTTTTATAAAGGAGGATATGATTCCCCTATATGCACATGTCCTATACTTATTGGAGGTCAATTTTATACATTATCACTTATGAACTCAAAAGTCTCATTCGACACATTTAAACATTAATTAATAACTAATAAAAATTCAAAAGCCATGATTTTTGTTCTTTAAATGTTAATTATAATAACTAATTAATCACATAAAAGAAAAAATGTATATATATTTTTACAATTCACCAAGAATTGAAAAATTATTTTAATAATAATATATGAAGCTATACACTTATTTTTAAACGCTTCCTTTTGAGCTCAAGCTATCTATATTAGTATATAGATATTATTATTACATTAGATTAGATTTGCATTGGCATAAATTTTTTTTTTTTTTTTGCTTATGTTGCCAAGCCCATCTAAGCATTTAAAGATGACGAAAATTAAAAAAAAAAAAAATTAAAAAGACAAGTCAAAATAGTTTATATGAGAAAGAGGCTGTTATAGGGATTCAATAAAATAAAATTAAAAAAAAAAATCAACTAATTAGCCTCCAATTAACATATAACTATAGAAAACTCTAATGTGAGACATAGAAGAGTATAAATAGGTGCTTGTTTGGGAAAAATAAATTAAAAAAATAGAATTCATTTACAAATAAATTTTAAAAATAATTTATTCTTATATTTGAAATGATACAATTTAAAATATGAAATTTAATTGAATTTTATTTTTTTATATTTAGAAAAAAAAATTATAATTGAGTTATTTTATTTTTATTTCCTAAATTACCCTTAATGTAATAAATTTATTGAAAAAAGCAACACAACTAAATTTAATGTAATAAATTTATTGAAAATGAAAGAAGATAGACAAGTGGAGGAGAGTGGGAGAAAGAGAGGGGAAAGATAAAGAGTAAAAATAAAAAGTGTAAAATATTATTTCGTCTTTAAGATTTGGCCTAATTAATGAAATAGTCTTTTATTTTGAGAAATTAATTAAAATGTCCATGTATTTTATTTCCGTTAATCATATTAGTCATTCCATAAAAAAAATCCGTTAAAAACATATAAAAAGACTAATATATCCTTCATTTTAATCTAAAATTTTCATTTCTACCATCGTATCTTTCCATTAAAATTCAATAACAAAAACCATACCCACAAGCTTCAACTACACCAAATTCATAAAAAATAAATAAATTATCTAGATATCAATCAATTTTGCAGTTTAACCATAAAAAAACAAAGAATTAAAAAAAAAAAATGGATGTTCATCCAAGTATTGCAATTGACCAAATGTCCATTGTAAGTTTCTCCATTTTTCAGTTCCACCAACTGTTACAAGCTGCAGCAAAAAGAAAAAGTGATAAAACAAAGTTCACAATGCAGCTTAAAAATTGCAGATTAAGGTCAAATTCTGAAACAAAATAGATCCCTTACCATTGGGTGGTCCTGTGCAGTCTATACCAAAATTCGCTAAATTTAAAACTACAAATCATGAAATCAAATCACATTTAAACAATAAAGAACCACAATTACTTAGATGGGTTTGAGATTCTATCCTACAAGCTCTTTTCCATATACAGGGATGTGCAAGTGAAAGAGAAGGAAATATGAGCGAGGGAAAAAAAATACATATGGATAGATAAGGGTATTTTCGGTACCAAAATATTAGATTTAATATTAAAATATTATTTTCATAATTAACTAACGGTATTTTATTGAAAATATAGACATAATGACTATTTTCTATGACAGAGTGAAAACTGAGAGATTATATAATTAGTTTTTTAAAATAGAAGGACTGCTTTGTTAATTTAGTCAAACCTCATAGATTAAATAGCATTTTATCCAAATAAAAAATAAAAGTGTTATTTTTGTCCATAATAGGCCTATTGAACAAATTTATCCTAAACAATTTATATTGTTTTGTAATTGTACCCCATTTTTAGAAAATAAACAATTTTACTTCAATTTGAAAATGTTGTTGCAATTGTATTCTAAAAGTCAAAATTGAAAAAAAAAAATTTATTAATAAATTTATCCCAAACTTTATGTCTTTTTGCAATTATACCACATTTTCAAAAAAAAAAATAATTTTACCTAATTTTAAAAAATACGATTTTACCCCCAATTTAAAAAAAAAAAAGTTATTACAATTATACCATAATAGTCCAAATTGAAAAAAATAATATTTTATTCTTATCTAAAAAAATAATAACCTTTTTTTTTCCTCATCTCTTTTAAATATGCCCTCTCTTTAATTTAAACAATATCATCAGTATGGTCCATTCAAATCACCTCCACTAATTCCATTTCTACAGTCAACATTTTATCATTATTGTGTATACCCATTATAAAATGCAGTCATAATCTTAAATATTTGATACTTCCATCAAAAACCTAATTTATATATGCCACCATGATTAATTATCGTCTCCTACTGATCTTACGATACTCGTGTCTTCTCCCCATAAATTAAAATCACATGCTCCACCTACTCATACTTTTGATCTAGTTCCTTCATTACCATCAACTCTTGACGGAGGTTAAGGGTCTGAAGGATGACTTTATAATTAATAAAGAAAGAAAGGATGAGGGTGGGCTATGAAGATGGGGATGGGAAAGAGATAAGAGTAAAAAGGAATAGCAGGCAAGAGAGAGAGAAAAAGAAATTAAAAAAAATATATTTTTTATTTATATAAGAATAAAATATATTTTTTAAAATTTTGATTTTTGATTGCAAAACAAACTTTCAAATTGGTGTAAAATTATAAATTTTTTTTGAAAATGAGGGCATAATTGCAAAAAATATAAAATTTGGGGTAAATTTATTAGTAGGTCTTATTATTATTTTTTTTTCAATTTTAAACGGAAAGCCCAAATTCAGAGCCAATACTTTGGCTAAAATATCTGGGTCACTAGAATAAATATCTGGCTAAAAGAAAAAGCTAGTATTAATGGTGACTGAAGCCCAAATGAGTACATATACATATTAGTTCGATTATCTCCTCATACTTTAATTTTGGACCATCCATTGATTTGACTAAACGGACATTATAAAGTGAAATTGTGGGATTTATTTATATTTTTAATTAATAAAAATTATTAAAATTAAAAAAATTATATTTTTGAATGATAAAAAATATTAAAATTAAAAATTAAAAATTAAAAAAGGATTTCATCTTTGGATCAAAGAGAATTTCATCCAATTTGTTTCATCTCCAATCTCTTTAAGGATAAAGCAACAGGAAGAAAAAAAAAAAATAGAACAAGAGAAATCAAAAACCCAAATTTGTCACCAGCAGGTAGGGGTGAGCACAACTGAACCGAAATTTAAAAATCGAACCGAATCGATTGATTCGATTTAATTTTTATCAAAAAAATTCGGTTTGAATCGAACCGACTAAAAATTTAATATATATATATATATATATATATATATATATATATATATATATATATATATATATATATATTATTAATAAAAATATATATACAGTATTAAAATAAAAAGAAAAAAAAAGTCAAATTGAATCGAACCAAATTCGATTCGGTTTGATTTTTATAAATTTCGATTTTGGTTCGATTTTAGTAAATTATAGGTTTAATTATTTTAATTTTGAACCGAACCGACCGAATACTCAGCCCTACCAGCAGGCCATCGCGAATGATAGCATGTCACCAGATGGCGGCCATTGTGATCGATAGCAGCTCATCACAACCCAGGCGTGCGAACACCACCACCATGTAAGTGATGACCTCCACTGGCAATTGTTGACGGAGTGAACCACTCCCGTGGGTTCATCTAGAACTGGGTTTGAATGAAACCCATAAAATTTCACAGTGCCATTTATTTTCACTGCCGGTGACGCTGACTCATACTCCTATGACATAATTGGCTCTCAATCCATCCTCGTTTTACTGTCAACCAAAGAATAGGTGGATGGTTAGATCGCATTTCAAATATTTGAAAGATTTTAATCGTTCGATACAGTCATTTCTAACAAACCTGGCTCAAACCCAACCACCATGGTGGTTGATTGGTCCACCTCGTAGAACCACCTGCTACTGTTGCTGAGTTGATTTGGTGGAGGCACGTGAAGTTCATGAACAACAATCTTTGGATATCCATCAACAATTTTTGGAGGAGTTGTTATTGAGTTTGAAATTTTGTTTAGTTCTGCAATTTTACTTGTAGATTGTCAACATGTGAAAACTAAATCTGGGTTCATTCAATTTTTTTAATTTTAATAATTTTTTTATTTAAAAATATAAAGAGGGTCTCGTATAAGATATTGTGAGATTCACTTAATGCTGATAATATCACGTGCAATCACATTACCAATTAAGCCTTTAACCCATATTAAAATTTGGGTAAAGTAGTATTTAGTTTCTAAGATTTACCTTAAATAATAATTTTATCGCTGCAGTTTTAAAAAGTCACTCTTTAATTCATAAAATTTAATTTTGTTATACTAAATAGTCTTATCGTCCATATTTTCAACAATTTATTGTCAAAAAAAAAATCTAATACATAAAACACCCTTCTCTCTCCACTCAAATCCTTCGCCATTATCTTATAACAATAATCTTCTTTTTTCTTCTTTGAATATGTAATAAAAAAAAACTCCATAGCCATTATCTTAAATTTTTCAAGAAAAAACAAAATATTTTTCTATTTTTTCATAATTTTAACATTATCTGCTTAAAATGGTCATCAAATCATCCAATCCAAGCCTAATCAACAGTTACAACAACAACCCTTCAATTTCCCACACAGGTCTCTCTTTCTCTTCAAATTTCACCTATATTCTTATATGATGACTGTTGATTTCTTGGCCAAATGGTCCTCATCGTCGTTGATTTCTCAGCCAACGGCTATGAGCTCGAGTTCCTCCACTCCATCCACAATCAAACGAGCGCAATCCTTCTCGCTTGTCAGTGTCATTTCAGGAGTGCAATCCTTTGAGTAGGAGCATTGACTGTATACTGTGAAAACCCACCATTGTTAACCGATTTGCAGGGAGTAATTCTGGATTTTTAAGGAAGAGAGAGGAAATGGCAATGGTAGAGGAGGAGAAGGAGAATGTGGTGGTAGAGGAATTGGGATTAGCTGGAGAAATTAGAGCATTTACAGAGATAATGGTTAGGAATGGAAAGAAAAAAAAATGAAAATGATGAAGGAGACTGAGAAGTGAATAATGGAGATGGAGAATAAAAATGATTTTAGATTCACAAAAAAAAAAAAAAAAATTGTTGGTATGATTTCTATAGCTTTTGGGTTAAGGGAGGATTTGAAGATGATGGACCATGAATTTTAAAGAAATCAATGAATATTTTTTGTGGCCAAAATAAGGTTACTGCTAACAATTTTTTAATTATGATTTTATTCTATCGAATTATGTAATTAAGTAGTAGTTCTTTAGATTTAGCTTTGCTATAATTTGTTAAATAAAAAAAGAAAAAAAAAAAGCGTTCACATTCAATCTTCCATAGAAAAAACTCTTCCTCTAGGCTTGGAACTGAGTGTGAGAGAAGCTAAAAGATTTTAGAATGGTTTGGTGACTCCTCAAGTGGCCCATGGATGATAGAGAATTCTCCAACAATAGTATATTATAAGAACAATTAATCAATTTTGTATTGCCAATATTTCCTATTACGTTATTTTTATATGGAAATTCCATAAACCCCATTTTAACAAAATCAATTCCAAGGCAAGTAAGATAATTTTTTTTTTTTTTTTGAAAGAAAGAGGGGATTAAATTATGCTTCAAAAACTATTACATCAGAAATAAAAGGAGGAGGAGAAGAAATCTAAACTCCATCATCAGACTGAAAACCAACAGCTCTAGCAAGTAAATGAGCAACTTAGTTTGCCGACCTCCTAACAAAGGACAAATTACTATCTGGAATAACATTAAGATAGTTTAAACAATTAGAAATAATCAATCCTTTTGTAGAAAAATCTGGAACTGGTTGAGTAATAGAAAAATGAAGACCAAGACAGTCAGTTTCAACCACGACCCTATTCAACTGCAGATCCTTGAGCCAACTCAGAGCTTCCCTACACGCCATAACTTCAGCAAGACCAGGATCAAGGAGACAAGAGACCAAACCATTCTTTGCAGCCACAAACTTCCCGTTAGAATCTCTAATGATGATGCCAAACCCAACCTTGTTCTGGTTGTGGAAAAGAGATGCATCAAAGTTGCACTTCATATAGCCCAAAGGAGGCTTTGTCCAAGCCACAACAGAAGGCATATGCTTATTAGACCTGGGTGATTTACCATACATTTGAGAAGTTGTCCATTGAGTTAACATTGTAATAGTTGAGCATAAAACATCTTGGACTGATTTCGATTTGTTATTCCACACAATGTCGTTCCTAGCTTGCCAAATTGCCCAAAGGATTAAAGCAACATTGGAAGCACCATCTCTATCATAGGAAGATAGTAATAGATCTAGCCAAGCAGAAAAAGAATGAACATTCGCATCAAACCACCCACAATTAGAACTCAGCCATACTTGTTTAGCAAAAGTGCAGTGGACAAGAAGATGAAGAGAATTCTCAGCATAACAATTACAAACTGGACAAATATCCTCTATATCAACACCACACATTCTTAAGGCACTTTTAGTAGGCAGACAATTGCAAACACACCGCCACAAAAAATTTTGTACCTTAGGATGGATATTTAAATTCCAGAGTTTTTTCCAATTTGTAAAATACTGTTGATGCGGATTTCCTGCATAATCAGTTGTTAACAATCTATATCCATTCTTCACCATATACCTTTTGTGTCAAATCTCCACATCCATCTATCTTCATAATTGCTCTGACTAAGTGGAATGCTCAATATTAAATCAGCATCTCTTGGCAAAAAGAGATCCCGAACCAAATCAGTGTCCCAATTTTTAGAGTTTGGAATCATCAATGAGTCAATAGTAGCATTACCAAGGTTTGGGACAAGGGCTGTTTGCACATATGGACTGTCAGAACAAGTTAGCCATGGGGATCCCCAGATTCGAATAAATGAACCAGACCCAACACGAAGAACAACCCTTTTTTTTCCAGACTTTGACCAGCAAGAATGCTTCGCCACACGAAGCTTGGGTTTGCTCCAATTTTGGCTTTAAGAAATGAGCAATTAGGAAAATACTTTGCCTTGAAAATTCTTGCCACTAAAGAATTAAGATTGGTCAAAAACCTCCATCCCTGTTTACAAAGAAGAGAAATGTTAAAATCATGAAGACTTTTAAAATTCATCCCTCCCTTACTTTTGTGAATGCAAAGCCTTTCCATCCCATCCACCTCACACCACTGCTACTATTTTTACCATTACCCCACCAATATCTATTCATTAACCTTTTTATATCTTCACATAAATCCAAAGGAAGTAAAAAAAGGCTCATGGCATAAGTTGGCATAGACTGAGCCACACTCTTTAATAGGATTTCTTTACCAGCTTTAGAAAGTGATTTCTTCTTCCAATCACCGATTTTATGCTTGATTTTTTGCTCCACATATGCGAAAACAACTTTCTTATTTCTCCCCACTGAAAAAGGCAGCCCTAAATATTTTTTGAAATCCTTCATCTGTTGAACATTCAAAAGAGAGTAGATAGCAACGCGCAATTCAGACTTCGTATTATGACTGAATATGATATTGGATTTTTGAAAATTTATCTTCTGACCGGATGCCATTTGTGAGGTCTCGCCCGAACGCCCCTCCCCTCGCTCGGAGAAAATGCCTTAAGGAAAGGCGCGAGAGCGATTTTTAAGGGAGATTAAGGAACGGGTTTCGGTGCTCACGATTGAAAGCGGCTATCGCCTCGGAAAATTGATTTTTGAAAATATTTCGGGAGTCGCCACCCTAATTTATTTTAAGTGGAAAAATTAAGGAAAAATCCATTTTGACTCCAATTTATTAATCTTAGATTAATTTATCCAAGGATAAAATCACTAATCTTCGAACCAAGTTTGAGCTCGGGGATTAGGTTTTTGGTTTAAATAATCTCGATTTGGCACTTAAATTTAAATTGACTTTTGAAAAATGATTTCATGGATGACGGATATTGATGAAAATTTATAATTCATGAGCAAGGCATATTTATGAGACAAATGGAAAAATAAAGAGCGAGTATTTAAACATCCACAAGTAAAGGAGAGTATTTCCTCTAACCCTTATGGGTATTAGGGAAATCACAAAATCGCTCATTTACTCCACAGATAATTAGCTACTTACATTAATTGAAATTTACATGGAAAATCTAAATTTACATTTTACACGGAAAAAATAAATTGGGGAGGGGATTGGTTGAGATTTGGATTTGAGGCTTGGATTTTAGATTCCAAGCGTGCCTACGTACCCCATTGAATGTGGATCAAAACCCGCGTAGTTCGTTCCACTATGAGGTGGAAGGGAGTTTAGAAATCGGTCAGATTTGATTGGTTTTGTTTGATTTGGGATTTGAGTGAAGGTAAGAGATTATACCTTCTTGATGGGTTTGAGTGGTGGGAGAGTGGTTTTACCGGAGCAGAGTTCCGTTTCGAAAAATAAGATGATTTTGAAAAAAGAGTTTTTGATTGCTCAAACTTTAATTAATTAAAATGATTAATTAATCAATTTGAGTGAAAATTTAATTTTTAAAAAAGATTAATCAATTAATTAAAATTAATTTTTAATTAATTAATTAATTGAGAGTGGATTAGAATTTAAAAAAAAAAAATTAATTAGTTAATTAAAATTAATTTTTAATTAACTAACTAATTAATTAGGAGGGTGTATTCAATTAAAACTTTTATAGACTTTTTTTAAGTGAATGATTTTTGCAGAGTTTATGGATTTTTAATGACTTATGTGGAGTTTATAAAATTATGAATGACTTTTAAAGACTTTATTTTAAAAAACTTTTATAGACATTGATAGACATTTATAGATATTAATAGACTTTTATTGATTTTTAATATTTGTTAAATAACTAATTAATAAGA
>CATKHJ010305209.1:0-10241 GCA_949750685.1 Vernicia montana
ATCTGGACAAACCGGTCACGAGTTTCAAGGATTTTACGGATGTATTTTTTTAAATAATTAATTTTTATAGTATTATAGATTATAAATTAATTAATTAGATACAATAATATATTATTATTCAACATTCACCCTGTGTGAAAACATATATATATATATATATATATATATATATATATATATATATATATATATATATATATATATATATATATAAATATTTTAATTTTATATCATATGTAAATAATAAATTATAATATTATTAATTAATAATTTATTATTTATTATTTCATACACATGAAATGAATACTACTATATATATACATCATAGTATAATGAAAATGTCACGCCCCGAATCCGAAGGCACGTGACCGGCACCAGGGAACGGAAAGGTTTAAGGCTTCCAGAACCCGTAGTAAGTCTGACTGTTCATTAAACGACAAAACATCAATATGACAGTTATAACTGTCACAAATCAAGGCTATGGGCCTACCTGCTAAGCAGAATCTGTACAAAATATCGAATCAAGTCAATGCCGCTCAGGGCAATAATCTCAATCTTATCGAATCATCACCAGGTTCTTGCTTAACAGAATTTCACAAATTCCATAACTTTTATAATGAGGAACCTCTGTTTTCCTCAAAACTTGACATTTAACAAAATCATACCTCTGAATAAAAATACAATTAACAGAATAACAATGCGAAGTGCTAAAGTTTAATAATACAACACAACATGAAATTAATTACATATCTGAAAAATAATATACATTTCAAGGCCGAAGGATAGAAGGCAGAGATACTCAACTAAAATTTTACTTCTCAAGCTCATCCTGCAACCTGGGAAAAAATAGTGAACATGAATGAGCGTTCAACTCAATGAATTATATAATTATCAATATAACATGACATTCGAGTGCTGATAATGTCAATGCATAATGTCATCCAAACAAACAATCACCTAATCAATCAAGGATAGGAATTAGTCCACATGAACCACACTAAACTTCAATATGGGGAGCCGATCCCCCCTATCCTGGCTCTCTGTGACTAACTGATTTTACTTAAAAATCCAATACATAGGGTACCAGCTATCCCTAGCCTAAGCCATGCAGCGACCCGACTGGCAGCAGCGAGCGATGAGCAAGCTCCTAAGTCGTCATACACCAATCAAAGCTCATCCATCATATATCATATTCACATTCCTAGTGATTCCTATGTCATCCCAACTCCATCCAACACTCACAATTAATAAACATTATAAACACAACAAAACAATCACATTCATACGTTTGAATGCTTAACTCATATTCATAATGTATATTTATATATGTAATAACCTGAATTTTTATTTATTTTTAAAAATCTTATTTTTGTACGGAAATATAATTATTTAATTGTAAGTTTATATTATGTTAAATTGTTATTTTAATTAAAAGAATTATTTCAAAAATTTTGAGAAAATGTTGATTTTAATGTTAGTATTAAAGTTTAAGTAAATTAATTAGTAAATTAAATTATTATTTGAATTATAGAATTTAAGTAATATTATATTTTTATTATATAGTTTAAGATTATTATTATTAGTATTATTAGTATTATTATAAGTATTATAAGTATTAGTATTATTTTTATTATTAAAAAAAAGATTGGGATTAGGCAGTAGAGAGAGAGAGAGAGAGAGAAGAAGATCGAAGCCCGATCGGCTGACCTCCGGCCAGCCTCGATCGACATAGCCACCACTAGGAGGAAGCCCAACCTCCGGCGAGCACCAGACCACCAAAAACGACCGGAAACGATGACAGACAGCGACATACGCTCGGTTTAGAGATTTCCAGCGACCGAAGCTTCCAGGCGACATACCGGCCGATTTCGGCGGCCAAATCGAGCAAGGCTGGTACCAATCGACTCCTTTTGAAGAGAGCTTTCTGTTGGTACCCACCTTGCCACCCCATGTTCACCGGAGAAGGAGATCGAAAAGTGCATAGCCGAACCTTTCGAGCCATTTTTTGGCGAAACGGCGGTGAGTCTCAACGAGTGAAGGGTATTTTTGAGCTCCTGGTATGAAAGCGAGCAGAACGGTGTGAGCGGCGTCTCCAGCTGCCACCGTCGGCGGCGGCGCGTCGCCGGTCAGTCGCCAACGAGTGGGTCCCACGCGTAGCTGGTGACCCCAAGTTTCCAGCGAGCAGTATTTTTCACGTGCAACGTGATTCCGGAGTTAATTCGCGAGATTTCGATTCCGGCGAGCCTAAAACATTATGTTATTGATTTTATAATTATGTTTTAATTGCCCAAAAAATTATGTTTTGCATATATATTATATGTATTCGGATCAAATTGATAGTTTGAAAAGAAATATGAGAATTTTATGAATTTATTGGACTTAAATTGAGTGATTTACGAATTTATTGGATATTATTTTATGAAAATGTATATTATTATTGTAATTGAGATTTTATGAATTTATTGAAATTAATTATGAGATTTTATAAATTTGTTTGAGTTAAATTTAATTATATAAGTTTTATATTATTTCGATAAGGATTCCAATTTTGGAAAATATTCCTTATATGTAAAGAACAAATTTGAAGTTATATGTGACTATGAAAAATATTTACGAATGTATTGGAATTCTTAAATTCGTATAAATGATTTTTAAGGAAATTAAATTAAGTTTGATTATGATGATTGTTGAGTTGATTTTGATTAATAAATTTGATTATGATGATGATTGTTGAGTTGGAGACCCAAGAGGAGTTGATGGGCTGAGATTAATTATTGTGAGCCATGATGGCAATTTAGAAGTGTTTATTTTATATTGTTTCAGCTGAGTAATATTCTGGTTATAGAGGAGACTTTGCCGAAATCTCGGCAGAATCTTTAAAATTAGTTTGAGTATGTTGTATTTAAGTGGTTAGTATTTTGATAATATTTTGTTATGCAGTAATAGTGTTTCAGACGTCTCTCTAGTTGCGAGATGTCGCGCTTGAGGAGATCTAATTGGAGATCCGTCTAGTTGTGAGTTATATAGCTTAATATAATGCTCCATTCTCTTTTATTTGATTAATGTTTCATTTGCACTTATACATTGATTGTTTGGATGTTATATATATAAATATGCATTATGAAATATGAGTGAAGCATTCAAACATATGAATGTGATTGTTTTGTTGTGTTTATAATGTTTATTAAATGTGGTTGTTCGGATTGGATTGGGATGACACAAGGAATCACTAAGAATGTGAATATGATATATGATGGATGAGCTTTGACTGGTGTATGACAGCTCAGGAGCTTGCTCATCGCTCGCTGCTGCCAGTCGGATCGCTGCATGGCTTCGGCCAAGGACAGCTGGTACCCTATGTATTGAATTTTTAAAGTAATTTCAGTTGGACACAGAGAGTCAAGTTAGGGGGTCGACTCCCCATTTTGAGGTTTAGTATAATTCATGTGGACTAATTCTTATCCTTGGTTGATTATATGACTGGTTGTATGGATGACATTATACATTAGCATTTTCAGCATTCAAATTGCATGTTATATTGATAACTATATAATTCATTGAGTTGAACGCTCAATCCTATTCACCATTTTTCCCAGGTTACAAGTTGAGCTTGAGAAGTAAAATTTTAGTCGAGTATCCATGCTTTTCATCTTTCGGCAGTGGAATGTATTTATTTATTCAGACATGTAAGTAAATTTTATATTGTGATGTATTATTAAACTCTAGCACTCCGCATTGTTATTCTATCAAATGTAATTTTAATCAGAAGTATGTCTTTAGTGTATGATGAGTTTTGAGGTAATCAGAGATTCCTCACTGCAGATGTTATGGATGTTGTAATATTTTGTTAAGCAGGAACCTTGTGATGATTTAATGAGAAAGTTGATGAGATTGAGATTATTGCCCTAAGCGGCATTGATTTGATTGATATTTGTCAAATTCTGCTTAATAGGTGGGCCCTCAGCTTTGATTTTGTGACAGTTACAGCTGTCACATTATTGTTTTGTCATTTAGCAGTCAGTCAGGATTACTACGGGTTCTAGAAGCCTTAAGCTTTCTCGTTCCCTAGTGCCGATCACATGTCTTCGAGTTCAGGGCGTGACAATTGTGGTATCAGAGCAAAGGTTCTGCGACCTCTAGTATATTTTGAGTTGAGAAAGTCCTAGATGGTTTAAATTTTCTTAACATGCGGAGTATAGGATTCCTTTTCGTCTTGTTAAGTCTCTTTTGCCTCAAATTCAGCGTTACCCATATGATATGAGTTGTTATTGTTGTTATTTAAGTTGTATGTATGTGTTGTATGCTTTTATTGGCACGATGGAATCGACAACTCTTTTCAGACTTATGGGTTGCAATGAGAGGACAAATGATGCTAGTGGCGATTCTTCAGTAACGAAAAATCTTCTATATGTACAAGGCTCAGTAAGAGTGTTAAGAAGGGTAAGTATTTTAGTGAAATGGAAAGATATCGAAATCATGCTAATAGTGAGTATATAAGGTTTTCGATTGTAAGTTGATGGATGAGGTAATTGTGATTTTTGAAAATCTATGAGGACTTTGATCTATTAAAGATTTAAAATGATTAAATTTTGACCTTTTAAATGCTTTTGTAGTAAATGTTTAGTTTTGATTTGATGATGTAAGTGATTTGAAAATGATAAATGATTTTAAGTGTGTTTTAAAAGTTGTATTAGGAAGCTTATTATTTTGGAGCTTCGTACTTGTGTCCAGTTTGTCTGTTTACATATGCATTGGGTTTTGCATCATAGAGTCACACATCATTGGTAATGCATCATGAATCCTATCACCCATTGCATTAAGGTTGCACGTTAGTCTATCCCCTCTGGACATAATATCTTGAGTTCTAAAACAAAAGATAAATGCTTTGATTTTTACAAATAATTTCTGAAGGATTTTGGAAATCAAATAGTTTTGAATATACCTTAAATGAATCAGAGTCCTGTGAATGAATGATGTTTAAGGATAAATGATTAGCACATCAAAATGTGTTAGAATGGACTATAATATTAAATTTTGAGGAGCTTATGAGTTAGTGAAATTTAAAAAAATGAATATGAGAAGATAGTTGATTGGAGATTGTGATTTTAGATTATAAAAAATTTGAAGATTTAGTATTAAATAATCATTGATTATAAATGAGACATTGGAGTGACAATTAAATATATTAAAGAATGAGAATTTTCAGAGTTATTTAACATTTGGGGCCTTGCTATATATATTTGATCTTAGAGATGAGATTTATTATGATACTTGAGGTAGCCAGATTATTATGAGTTAAGAAATGATTATACGATTTATTTGATGGATTTTTATGGTTTGTGTTTTGATGCATCTATGAGAGTTAGAATCAGATATGAGTTTCAATTATAGTGCTTAGTATATAAGAATGCGCAGTAAAAATGTAGTGGAGAAGTTTAGCTTGAGTTTATAGTGTCTGCAAGGTTTTGAAAATTCGAGGACGAATTTTCTTAAGGGGAAAAATTGTAATATCTCGAATTTTGATTTATTAATTTTGGGTAATTATTTTAGTAAAGTAAATTAATTTAATTATTTAAAAAGTTAAATTTATTTTTATTAATTTTTAGATTTTAATTATTATTATTATTATTATTATTATATATGTTAAGAGATAAGGAACAACAAAAGCAAAAAGAAAGAAAAAGAAACAGATAAAGAGGCAGAGGAACAGGAGAGAGAGAGAGAGAAGGAAAATCAATTAGATCGTTGCCGTCCGGTCATCAGAAAGCTACACGCGCCAGACAACCAGGAAGAGGAGGCCGAGACGCTTCCAACGGCATCAAGCCGGTCGCCGTCCGCCGCTGCATGCGCCGCCGAGGCGTCCACCGGTCAGAATCTTTCGAGCTTCATTTCATTGACTTTTCGACCTCTGTTTTTGAAGATTATCATACCTTTGGTTTCCTTATCTCATAAGCTTCGATTCGGTATCTCATTTGCGAATTATGGTGAACGTTTGAATTTTTGCCTAATTTCGGTGTAATTTCGGATCTGCCGACGCGTTTTATTGGCAATCATTCGGCGAGTAAAAATAAGTGGTGTATATTTTCGGTATCCATGCTTCGATACAAATTTATTGACACCAATTTTGCCGCTATCCGACACCGTTAATATTTTTCGATGATTTTTTCGGTGACTCTCCTGTGAGTGCGTCTGATAGTCCGAAATTTATCCCTGATAATTAATATGATGTTAGAATAGTTTATTTTAACGTAATGGGATTATTATGAATTTAGATAGTTAACTGTAATTAAATTATATTCATGATAATATATTTGTTATGCAGTAATTATGTTTCAAGCGTCTTTCTAATTGCGAGATGTCGCTCTTGAGAATATCTAATTGGAGATTTGTCGAGTTTGTGAGTTATATAGCTTAATAAAATGCTCAATTCCTTTTTATTTAATTAATGCTTCACTTGCATTCATACATTGATTGTTTGGATGTTATATATATAATTATGCACTATAAGTAATTATTGAGCATTCTGGCTCATGTATGTGAATGATTTATTAATTATGTATTGCATAATTATTGTGAATGCTGGATGGTATTGGGATGACACAGGGATCACTAGGAATGTGAATATGATATATGATGGATGAGTTTTGACTGGTGTATGACAGCTCAAGAGCTTGCTCATCGCTCGTTACTGTCAGTCGGGTCGCTGCATAGCTTCGGCCAGGGACAGCTGGTACCCTATGTATTGGATTTTAAAAGTAATATTAGTTTGATATAGAGAGCCAAGATGGAGGTTGGCTCCCCATATTGAGGTTTAGTATGATTCTTGTGGACTGATTCCTATCTTTGATTGATTATGTGATTACTTAAATGGATGACATTATGCATTAGCATTTCCAGCATTCGAATGCATGTTATATTGATAACTATATAATTCATTGAGTTGAACGCTCATTCCTGTTCACCAATTTTTCTCAGGTTGCAGGTTGAGTTTGAGAAGTAAAATGTTAGTCGAGTTATTCTTGTCATTCATCCTTTCGGCAGTGAAACGTACATTATTATTCTGTTATGTAATAAATTTCATATTTTGTTGTATTATTAAACTCTAGCACTCCGCATTGTTATTCTGTTAATTGTATTTTTATTCAGATGTATGATTTTGTTAAATATTAAGTTTTGAGGTAATCAGAAATTCCTCACTATAGATGTTATGGATGTTATAATATTTCTGTTAAGCAAGAACCTTGTGATGATTTAATGAGAAAGTTGATGAGATTGAGATTATTGCCCTAAGCGGCATTGATTTGATTGATATTTGTCAGGTTCTGCTTAATAGGTGTGCCCTCATCTTTGATTTTGTGGCAGTTACAGCTGTCACATTATTGTTTTGTCGTTTAGCAGTCAGTCAGGCTTACTATGGGTTTTGGAAGCCTTAAACTTTTTCGTTTCCTAGTGTCGGTCACGTGCCTTCGGATTCGGGGCGTGACACTATTTGTACCTTTGGCCATAATAAAATAACAAAAATTAATAAAATAATGAGTCGTTTGGTATCACTACATTTTTTTTATTTTTTTTTAAATTTCAAAAAAATAATTATTAGAAAAATTTTTTAAAAAATTATTATTTTTTATTTTTTTTCATATTTATTCAAAAACATTTTGAAAACAAAAAATAACAAAATCTGATTTTCAAAATTTTGTTTTTATTTTTAAAAAACATAAAATATAAAATGATACCAAACAGACCATAAAATTGTTATTTTATTAATAAAAAACAAATATTGAAATTATGAGCATTGGATATTAACAATGTTTTCAAATTCAGTCCAATTTTAAAATCGAAGAAGGCAAAGAGTCAAGAGTCAGATGTTTAATTAAAGTCAAATTGAAATTTTAAATAATATTATATATTTATTATTTATATGTTAAAAATAAATATAATTAAAATTAACGAATGTTAGTAGAACAATTAATGAATATTATTTGGAGGAAATGTGAATTTGAGATCATTATTTAAAAAAAAATTATGGCAAATTAACTCATTAAGTAATCATTTTGAGATCTAAATTTGGATTGATTCTACTACTCGATAGTGGAAGATCTACTCGAATTTGTGTTCTCCTATATAAAAAATATGAAATTGAATATTCATGTGCTCAAAATGGTGAATAGTTGAATGATAATTTGAAATTCAAAGTAAACTATATGCTAATAAAAGTGAGTTATCCTACATTGAAAAATACAAAATTATAATGGGGTATATATTGAAAGGCGCTTCCTTTTATTGCTAAAAAAGTAATTAAGGAGACTCTATCTCGTGAACGTAGGAAGTAAATCCAAGATCCGGAACCTAAGTTCAACATACGAGAGTATAAATGTCGGACTAACCAAATTAAGTTTTGCAATTTATTTTTTTAATAAAGTTTTTTTATTTGGAAAAAAATTTTCTACCTACCTGGGTATATAAGGTAGAACCAAACTAATTTGATGACCAATTTTTAATTTTCTTAATTGAATCGATCGGACCAAATCAATTTTACAACCATGAATTTTAGGAATCGTGTAGTCGCCACTCACCAGGACCATATTTCGTCGCCTTCTCCTTGTCAATAGAGTCGTAGCTTGCTAGTCTAAATTATTCAAATTTAATTTATAAAATATTCAATTTTAATTTAATTTAATTTTAATTTTTTTAAAATGAAATTTAATTTAATTTAATTTTAATCGAGTAGAATAAAAATAATATTTAATTAATAATTTGAATGGTTCACAATTTTAATTGATCATTGATATTTTATATAATTTTATTATCTTCTTAATTTATGTTATACATAACAGGAAAATAATTGAAATATAGAATAATATATTAAAAATAAATTATATCATTAATTAACATTTAATATCTCAGCAATAATAATTAATAAAATTTCACTAAAAGACCATATATACCAGCAAATAATTATTAGCAGCAACTAAAGTCAAATACGCTCAAAAGAAAATTACAATTGCATACAAATTTGTGGCTTCCATGACTTCTTTCAATTGGTAAATGTCAGCGAATTTTTTTTTTATTTACTAATGAAAAGTCTTGCCTATACTTCATAAATGTCAATTTTTTCTTTTTTTAAAAAAAAAAACTCCAATCAATCTTCTTTCAATTTTAATATTGTGCATATTTAAAGTGAAAATGAATTTATTAGAAAAATAATTTATATTTATATTTAGTTAAAAAAATATATTCACCTTACTAAAAACAATTTAATTAAATAATGTTAAATTTTTTATATAGATTTAGGAGAACAAACTTATTTTTGTATTTATTAGATGTGTGATATTCTAACACTCCTTCAAGTGACAACGGAGTATTCAAAATTATCATTTAAAACAATTAGAACCGAACCAACCGATAAGATAATTAAGTACTTTGAGTAAATCGGAACAACCGATAAAATAATTAAGTATTTTGGTAAGTCGAAACAATCGGCAAGGTAAGTAGGTAATTGAATAAATCGGAACAATCAGTATATTAGGTACTGGGGTAAACCGAAACAATCAATAAGATAATTAGGTATTTAAGTAAATAAAATTATCATGCTTTAATATCATATTAAATTTTTAATATAGATTTAGGAGAATCAATCTTAAAACCTAATTTGTTAAGGTTGGAGAGTTCATATTAATCACAATATTTTTATATTTATTAAATATATTTTTTTTGCCCAAAATTAGATGTAAGATATTATAACAAATAAAATGTTATATTTCTCATCAATGAATGTTAATTTAAGTTTAATGTAAATTTTAAGAGTAACGTTAAGTTTGAAAACTCAACAATTATAAATTTCCTGCTTAATGATAAAAAACAACTTTCATGTTGTAAATCGGCTTATTAGCTCAGTATATCAAAGACAATAAGAAGAGATATAAAGCAATAAAGCAAAGAGAGAGAGAGAAAATATGTAGAGAGTAAAAGGGATTCCAAACTCTTATTATTAGATTAACTCTAACTTCCCTTATATAGAGGAATATCTAGGGTTTAGTGTATACAACATTACTGAAATAACCCTATATTATAATCTCTCTAAAATATATACTCAAGGATGTTTAAGTAATATCCACATATAATAATTATTTATAACACTCCCCCTTGGATATTACTTGCACCATGAATATGCCTCGTTAAAAATCTTGCTAGAAAATCCAATGGGAAAAAAACATAGCTAAGGAAAAGAGTACAATTCATGC